>VDFB02060421.1:0-71620 GCA_007258455.2 Sequoia sempervirens | reverse complement strand
TCGGAAAATGGTGTCAAATTCAGTAGTGTCTTGACCATGGAATGCATAAAGTTGGCCAAGAGGATCATCATGGTCTTCTTGATCATAAAAGGGGTCTTGATCAAAGATGGAAGGTTGATCATGAACAATATTAAGTATGTTATGAATGGAATCATTGGGAGGGTGTTGATATTTATGTGGATGAGGGGGTAATGTTTCCTCATGTTTAGGATTGTGCTCTTGACATACCTCATGACTTATTTGAATGGAGGTGGAAGGGGATTTCTCATGGAGAGACTTGTCATGTTCTTGATGGTCAACAACATAGGAGCATGATAGAGGGTGACTTGGACTTACGAGGGGAGACTCTTGAATTGGCTCAAGGGGTTGTGGATGACATGGTTGGCTTGAAGGACTTGGCATGATGTTTGAGGACTCTTTTGTATGTTCAATTATATGTGTTGAATGACATGGTGAAATTGATTCCTTGCTTGTAGCCCTTGGGTCACATCCTTTGTAGGTGGATGGGTGGATTGAGGTAATGCCATAGGTTTACCTTTGAAATGTTTGAATTTAGGGTGTGGATTTGATGGAGGATTAGATGATGATGGGTGGAATGAAGAGTTTGATGGGTCAGAAGGTAGATAAGCCAATGGATTAGGACTAGGACATGGTGAATTAGGGATAGGCATTTGATTGGATGGTGGTATGAGAAATTTATAGGGTGTATGACCTAGGTTAGCATTCCCCTTGTCAATGGTTGCATTAGAACATGAAGAAGTTTGACCTTGTTGCAAGGTAGAACTTAAAGTCACATGTGTTTTTCGTGATGTGGCTTGATAGGTTGGCGTGACATTGACATACGAAGAAGTGGATGGATTAGATTGGTATGAGATGGAAGGGGATGACACATTAGGTTGAGGTGGTATTAGTTGATAATAAATGGATAGGGGATGATGTTGTGGTTGTTGAATTTGACAAGTGGCAATGAAATGATTGGCTTGAGCTAGGAGGTGTTGGATTTGAGGTGATTTAATTTGTTGAAAATTTTGGAAGAGGGTTTGAAGGTTTTGTATGGTTTGGTGGTCTAGAGGTTGGGGTATTTGGTGAAGTGTTTGAAGGAGGTTTTGAAGTTGGGATGCTAGGTATTCTAATGTTGGCATGATGTAAAATGATGTTGAATGAATTAAAGAAATGATGATGAATAGGATATGATGTGGAATGACAAGATTGGATGACTTGATTGATTAGGATGAAATGGATAGGATGTGGCTAAGAAGGGTGATTAGGATGAAAGTGATTGGATATGAATGTGTTGGAAGAACGTGTAGAGTGTCTAGTATTTATGTATTTTGTGTTTAGCTTGATTTGATAATGTTTAAATGAATGATCACACATGTACACACATAAATCACTCATGCAAGACACATAAGAAAGTTTGAATTTTAAAATTTGAAGAATGTAATGATGATTATTAAACAACCACACATGGAAGACACATCAACAAGCCCTATGACTAGTCAGGTGGGGTATGGCCAATTAGGTATCAAGCTAGTCTACATAAGGTTGACTAAGGAATGATTTGGAAGAAAAATCTTGCCACATAGCCAGGAGAAAGGGGTAACCCACCCTTCACCTTCACTTCCCAAAGGTATAAAGTTCTTTGGGGGTTAGCCAAGAGTGACAATATTTTAACTCCCAAATTAGCATGTCTTTCAATTCACACCTCAACTGAGGTCGTCCCTAGGGGTGATGAAATCCCCTAGCAGGCCTCCTATGAAGGGTTTGACAAAAGCAAACCAAGTGAGGTGTTTGTGATCACACACACACTTGATTCACACTTGCAGTTGTTAATTCACCCTTAGAAAGGAAATGTGTGTAAGAAAACAATGGAAGCACTCGTTATTTTTAGATCCACAATCAAATGTGTAGGAGGACAATGGTTAATTTTAGACCCGATTTTCGATATGTGATTCAAGACAAGATTTGTTTTAAGCCAATTTCAATAATGTGATCCACCAAGATTGATTTCATGCCCCAAATTGAAATGTGTTGACAAGCAAGATTAATGAGAAATGAAAGATGAGAATGTATGCACCTGATTATTCTTTTTCCAATTTGATGTGTATGATTGATGTCAATGTTGTTCCAACTCCTTAGATCCCCCCTACAAACAAACAAGACAAAGCGAGAATCGAAATCGGGTCAAAAGATGAAACTAGAACTTTGAAAATTTCTGGGTGCAAGTCACGGTCCAAAGTCCAACCCTGAAAAGCACAAATGGAGTCGAAAGTCAGAATTGGGATGGAAACAGGAACAATAACTTTGAAATGTTCTTGGTTCTAATTCTGGTCTTATGCCCAACTCCGACACAAGAAAAACACACAATGGAGAAAAGCAGAAGTTGGGATCAAGACAAAAAATAGGAACTTACACCTTGAATGGTGCAAGGTAACAGTTTCGATCCAAAACTCGACTTCGACACACAAAGAAAAAGACAAGGCAAAGCGCGGGGATCAGGATCAGAACACGAGAAGAAACTTGAACCTTTAAAAGTAACAAGTGTCAATGTCGGTCTGAAACCCGAACCTAAAAAACAAACAAAACCAGGACTTAGAAGAAAAAGAAACAACTCCTAAGACCCGAACAAGAACACCAAGGACAAAAGAAACAAAGGGGGAGCCATTTTGACCAAAACAAAATGGGGTGGTTATGCAAGGCATAACAGGACAATTAAGATTAAATTATAAATTAATTCAATCAATGGTGGAAATTAATTGAGATGTGAAGAGATAAGAATGGCACGGATAAAGAGGTTGGTACAAAAAAAGTTGTTGGAATCGAGGAATTAAAATAAATTATAACATTGTTAATTTGGTTTTAGGAGGGAAAATAGAATAAATTAAATAAATTAAAACCATTTTTTAATTATAAGAAGAAGGAGAGGAAGAAGTTAGAGCTTTTTAAGAATTAAATAATAGATTTAAATTCAAAGAGTGCAAGGGAAAAAGGAAAATTAAATAAAATAATTAAAATAAATCAAAATTTAATTTGAGGTATGAAAGAAAAGAGACTAATGAATAGTCAAATGGTGAAATAATTGTTTAATTATAGTAGAGAATGATAATAAATTAAATAACTGGCAAATTTATTTAATTATACTGAAGAAAGGGGGTTAGTGACATGTTAAATAATGTAAATTTATTTAATTAATCCGAAAGAATAAAAGGAAGAAATAAAATTAATTAAATGAAATTATCACAATTAATGAAAATGTGACTAGACAATAATCAAATAATTAAGATTATTCCAATTGTGGGAATAAAGGGGTGTGAGGAAAAATGATTTCAGCTTGGGCATTTTTCAATGTCACATTTGCCCCTCTTTGATACAATGTAGTTTATACATGCGTTGAGTAAAGAAATTCAATTCAAAGAAATGCTGGTGTACTACTTGGTCTAGGGTACACCTATGCCCCCTCAGATTTTTTTGCAAATTTACAAAAAATTTGAAAAATTCTTCCGATAAGCAATTTAGATAGTGGACAATGCATTTACGACAAAAGATTCAAAATTTGAGCGTCTAGGATAGCCACATTAGGGTTTGGGACCCACCATTGAGTGCATGCAGTAAAAACCCTACCCTAGGGGGTATAAATAAAAATTTGGTAGTAAATTTAACCATTTGTGCATTTTTACCCTTGGTGATAATGAGATTTGAGAGTGACCTGCTATGAAGATGTCACCCGTTCCACACTCCTCACACTGTGGTTTCAAAGTTAGGACTTTCAAACAGCCAGAGGGCTTCGAGGACTTGGTATGTACGCTTTCCCTTTGTAATTTTGTCATTTTTTAGTAGTTTTAGGGCTCCAAATGTGAGCAAAAAGATGTGGTGAACCTCATTCGCCACATTTGCAATCATGTTCACCACATGTGGGGTGGTTTGCCACATCCACACAGTGCAACACAAGTTCTAGGTTAGGGTCTGGAAATTGCGGTGTGACACAACTATGAAAGTGCACCACACATGATTCTTACACCACACCCGTGGTCGTGAACACCACAATTGCAAATGTGAGTCACATGTGTGTGATTATATGACACATGTGTAATGATGCAACACAATTGATAATAAATTGACCGCAAATGACTTATGTGTCATATATGCATGGGCATGTGATGTAATTGTGTCTATAAGTTGTATATGCAAAATGTGTGACACATTTGTCAAATGAACCGCATATGTTTTAGTAGTGCAACACATTTTCCTAATTTAACTTTTTCTCCATTTTTGGATAAAATTTATTTTTCAATCAAGTTCAAATAGGTTTTATTAGGGTTTTCAATTAACCCAATGCTCTTGCTTAGGTGCGATATGACTTGATTTATACCTAGGAGAGTCAATCGTCGACATTTAGATTATGGGACTGGCTAACTGATGGGGAGAGGGATCAACTCCTTTCTCTCAGATTGTACTATGTGGCCTTCATGCCCACTGTCAGGAATAATAGGGGACTATTGACCACACTGGCCAAGAGATGAGCTCCTTCAATTCTCCCATAGGAGAGGCGATAGTGAATTTGGAGGATGTTTAATGAATTTTGAGACTATCAATCCTTGGAGCATGTGTTTCTTATGATCCTAAGCATGGATTTTGAGCTATTGAGGCAACTTATGAGGATGACGACATTGCAGATCTTGGAATCAAGGAGTATGAGATCCGATGTGAGGTCCTTGTAGAGAGATATCATCAATTTGACGTAGTTTTATCTACAGTGATTACTAGGATTGTCATTCCAGATTGCCGAGGACATGGGTTTCCAATTGGCTGGGGAGAGATGTTGGTAGGCATTTTGACCAGGGAGATAGTCTATGCATGGGGGAAATGCCAGTTGGCCATGTTATATTTGTAGTAGCATGATGTTTTCTATCGAGGAGCACAGTCCATCAACAGCGAGATGACATTACTAATGATATGGGCTAGGAGTACATTGCTATGTTCCAACCACTAGTGGGGAGGCAACTAAGAGATGGTATGCCTTATGTGTTCTTGTATGGTAGATTAGTCACACATATGCATGTTGGAGATGTGGGTTACTAGTATCATGCCATAGATTTACTTGATTCCTTCATATGGAGACCTTTTTGGGATTACCAACCGTGGGAGGGTGACGTAGAGCATTTACCTTGGTGTCAGCAAGCCAAGTATTTGATTGGGTAGACAGTCCAATCCCAACGTATTATAGAGATGTATCTTCCAGAGTGGGATCACAAGCAGTTTGGTGAGCAGTAGGGTTTGCTAGTAGGTACTGTAGAGTTCACACAATCCTCTTGAGAGATTGAGTAGTGGGGATAGATGATTCATGTGGTTACAACCGAGCAGGATGTTGATGTTCTTCAGTTTGTACAGTGGGGTACAAGACCGAAGGTTGTAGATGCAAGCACCACGCTCAAGTATGATGCATGGTGGGCCACACATGGGCTAGATCCCTTGAAAAATATTGATCAGCCAGCGCTAGTAGAGCAAAGAGGCAGGGGTCCACAAGGCTAGTTCAAAGGATGGGGATGAGAAGGAGATGAAGGACGAGGGGATGGAGGTAGAGGGGATGATGGTGGTGACGAAAGGGGAGGCATAGGAATTAGATCCAGGTAATGGAGAGTCTAAGGACTGAGAGCAATGAGACAGGTCTCACCGATTAGAGAGGAGCCTAAGCATGAGGGTTTGAGGGTGGAGGAGGAGAGAGTGCAAGAGGAGTGACCTCATCTCGAGGGAGAATAGTAGGAGGTAGACATGGTGTAGGCTAAGCATGAGATAAGAGAGGAGCGAGTCAAAGAGGAGTACATGGGAGAGGAGGAGAAGATGGTCAAAGCAAAGATAGTGCTAGGAGATCAGGAGCATGGCAAGGGGCTTTAGGAGGTGCCCATCATGGGGGAGAGGGGCCAGTTAATGAAAGGATAGAAGACCTACAGGCTCATCTTGATGTTGCAAATGCTTGAATATAGGCACTAGAGGATAGGGTTGGCACTCTCAAGATAGAGAGGGACCTAGAAACTATTGGTAGGCAGAGGGAAAATTAGCGATGTCTAGACTTTATTGCTACTCTCATTGGTCCCGTGGGTGAGCTAGGTCACTAGTTATTCTAGGAAGGACAAGAGGCTAGGTATTATAGAGATCTATATATGAGCATTAGGTACCCTTGGTCGAGAGAGTAGCATCGTATACTCAGACACGAAGCCACAACAGATCCCACTCATGTAGGTCACAGAGCAGTGGTGTATTAGTCAACCCAGACTATCTCCCTATGATAGACCACCATCGGGTTCAAGGCACATGCCATTAGGGTCACAACCACCAGAGGATAGACATGACTGACAACCTTCCCCACGACCATCCCCTTCAGGAGGCATGGGTAGCTCTAACTAGAGAATATTTATGACATGTATTTAGACGCTTATATTTTTTATCAAGGTTGCGAGCTCCATTTTGGGAGACATCCTGATTTTGTATTGTGACACTTTTTGAGATATACATACATACATACATATATATATATATATATATTGGCAGTGACTATATGATTTGTGTTCCTATGTTATGCATTTATTATTTCATGTTATGGATTATGATGCTATATGATGTTTATGCAGTTTATATGGTTATGAGATAATTCTATATGTTATGATGCATTTGGATGCCTAATGTATGGTTTATATTTATGCACTTAATCTTTATGATGTTATGGATGTATTGTGATTATGAGATGATCATGAATGCAATGATATACACAATGCTATGTATGATTTCTCTTTATGTTATGCAAATGAAATGTATATGCAATGTAATGTACGCTAATGCATTATGGATATAGGATGATATGATATGATTATGACATGTAGTACCTATGTGGATGCATGTATGATTCCTATGATGAAATGCTATTTATGTTTTTGTATTTCTTGATGCAATATGGAAGAGCTAATGTGTTTATGATGATTCCTACATGCTTCTAACATGATTATGTATGCAAGATATTTTTTGTGTCACAAGATGCCATCAAAATGTGGATAGAAGAAATGTTAGCACGAAGGACATGGATGTGAGCATGGAGTTAGTTGAGACAAAGAAATATTGATATTTTTCTTGATAGATGCTAGGATTTTCATTTAATCATCATCAAGCATTTAAAAATATGGAAAATGGACAATAAACACCATGATATGGCATAGACCAAGGTTTGCAATGTTACCCACTTGACAAAAAAATAGAAACTTGACAGACAAGGAATGTCATGACTCATACTAGGAGCCCAATTGCCCCAATATTTTTTCCAAGACAATCCACAAACAACAATCAAAGAAAAAGTAAGTCATGAGACATCATCACTCCTCTAAATCCTTCTTGGGACATCCTCGAGGTGGCTAGTAACATGACCAAAAGATAAATCAATAAAAAGATAAGACAAACTATTCCAACAGAGTCAACAACCATTTAGATTGTTTTCCATAGTTTGTTTGCTAATAGGATTAACGAGAGTGATTGATTGATAACACTTGGTTTCAAGAAAGGAAACATGTCATATAAGATGTTAAATCTAGTTTTGACCATGCAACCACCTGTATAAGGGAAATGATAAGGTTGATGAATGACGATGTCTAGTTTTAGGAAGGACACATCGTGTATAAGACAAATGATAGTATTGGGTCTGGTTTCAAGAAATGATGCAAGTCGTATAAAACGTTGAGTTTCGTTTCGATAATGTCACCTCTTATATAAGACCATTGATTGAATAGTAATTATTGGCTTGATGTTTGATGGTTTGATTTATTAGGCAATTGATTGGTTTGGTTTGAAGCCTAGTTGGACAGTTTTTGTCTGGTTGGTTCGTGATTTGTTTAAGGCTTAGATGACTATTTGTGTTTGATCAAGATTGTGCTATGGACAGTGACTAACTTGAAAAACCCTAAAGGATTGAACTACTTCCTCAGGGGATCATCAAAGATGGCCTTTAATGTGTAGAGACATCGTAGTTTGACTGACTTGGGCAAAAGATACTTTATTAAAAGATAATTATCTTTATCCAACAAACCCTAAAGGACTAACCTAGTGCCTTGAGGGCTCATCGATTGATGGCCTTGCCTACGTTATACACACATAGGCAATGTAGTTCAATGGACTTGGACTGACATGACTTGATATTGACTGTATTTATGGAGTTTTTGAAGGTTATTTGGATGTTTTCTTGGATTTTGACATGTTTTTATTTTTTTGGATTTTTGACATGTTTTGATTCTTTTTGGATTTTTGATATAGTGACCTCCAATACCAAGTATAGTATCCATTAAAAACATGAGTGAAGTAATTGCCCCCATTCAGGTGTAGGACCAATTTATTAGGGATGGAATCAGATAAGCCTTATTGTGGATAGGTATGGAAGGCGAAAGACACGTAGTCTCAACCATTCTAGGCTACAGGAAGGACAACAAAGCATTATTATAGATGTCATGAGAAAGCGTGGAGGAAATTTTTTTATGAGTAAGGGTGGAAAACTAGATAGAATGATGGTAGAGGATGGAGAAAAAGATTGACTAAAAATGGCGCCTATTTGCCAGGTTTTCACCATGGTACTTATCCAAAGCACCACTAAAGTGGTTTTCAATAGTGGATGAATTATTTCTCTTTACTATTTCCTTGAATTTTTTTTTTTTTTTTGGTGGTCACACAAGATGCTTGTTTTCTAGGTTTTCATCAAGGTGATGATTTTTTTTCATTTTTTTTGTATTTTTAGTTTGTATTTTTAGGTGTTGACAAAGCTCTTTGAAGCTAGGTGTAGAATTTGCACGAGTGTAGGCTATTAATAGGTTCTAACAATGGTTCACCTTTAGGAGTCAAAAGTTGATATGCACCAGACCCATTTAATGTCATTATGATGTATGGACCCAACCAATTAGGCTAAAATTTGCTAGGCTTCTCTCTTACTACTTGATTCTTAGGATTTTCCATTAAAACCAAGTCACCAATGTCGAAATGTTTGACCAAAACCTTCTTATTGTAGCTCTGATGAAGAAAATTTTGATAAGCTTATAGATGGACCAATGCATTTTGTCTTCATTCGTTTAACAAATCCAACTCATGCAATTTGGATGTACGCGATATTCTTCATCATCAATAAGCCCTTGCATGGATACCCTTGGGGAAGGTAGCTCGACCTCAATAGGAAGGATGGCTTTAGAACCAAAGGCTAGGGAATATGGTGTGGCTCCTGTGGGAGTATAGATACTAGTGTAGTAGGCCCATAAGGCCGGATTGAGTTGAAGGTGCCAGTCGCGACCAACATCACTGGCAGCCTTTTCAAGGATTTTAATAATGGTTTTGTTAGACACCTTGGCTTGGTCGTTGCCTTGGGGATAATATTGGGTGTCAATGTGATGTTGGATATGGAATTTATCACATAATTGGTGGACATCCTAGTTCTTAAAGGGATGAATGTTATCGACGATGATGGACTATGGGACACCATATCCACAAATGATATAATTAAGGATGAACTTAGATATTTATTTTCTAGTAATATATGTCATGGGAATAGCTTCAATCCATTTGGTGAAATATTCGGTCGTTGTGATAATGAACTTATGGAAATTGGATGAAATGGGATGGATTTTACCTATGAGGTTGAGTCCCCATTGGGTGAAGGGCCATGGTGATGTGATCGGTTAGAGTTCTTGAGCTGGCACATGTATAAGGTCTCCATGTATCTGACACTGTCAAAACCTCTTGACAAAGTGGTATGTATCGCATTCCATCGTGGGCCAATAGTACCCAGTACACATGATCTTCTTAGCTAGAGTAGGACCACTAGAGTGAGCTCCACATAGACCCTCGTGTACCTCTGGAAAGGTTGTTTGTGCTTCATCAGTATGGAGACATCTCAAGAGATTTTTGTCTAGGCTTCGACGATAAAGAGTGTCACCAATGATGGTGTATCTAGAGGTCTTATGGATGAAGGTCTTGCGTTGATTAGATGATAGGTTAGGGGGGATAACTTGGTCATGTAGGTAGTCATAAATATATTTGTACCAAGGGGAGTTAGGACCAACAAGTTTGCACACCATCTTAGACTTAGGGATATCAAAGGCGGGGATCAATAGTTGTTCTACCAAGAACTCGTATTGCAACATGTTATTTGGAATTACCAAGAGAGAACCAATTGTGACCATTGCATTGGGTGCCTTGTTTTGGATTCGAGGGACCCGCCAAAAGATGATGTCATCAAAGTATTGCTTAAAATTCTCAACCATTCATTTGTAAGGAGTGAGCTTTTCATCCTTTGTGTCACAATCGTCATTGACTTGTCAAACAACCAATTGCAAGTCACCATAAACTTGAAGGATTTTGTTCTTCCATTTGATGGCCATGCAAAGTTGTGTAAGTAGTGCCTAATATTTTGCTATGTTGTTGGTACAAGAGAAATAAATTCTAAATGAATTTGGTATGGTATCTCCTTGGGGTGTAATAAACAATATACCCACTCCTAAACAATGACTTGTGTGAGATATGTCAAAATATAACTTCCATGTGGCTGAAGTGTCTAGTGTGAAGATAGACTCATCAGGAAATTTTGATACCAATAGTTGATTTTTCATCATAGGTGTGTCTATGAGTTGGTTGGCTATAACTTGTCCTTTAATTTATTTTTTCTCAACATACTGGATGTCATATTCACTTAGTATCATTACCCATTTGGCTAATCGACTTGTCAAGGCTACTTTGCTAAGGAGATATTTTAAGGGATCAATCTTGGTGATGAGATTTGTTTAATGGTTCAACATGTAATGCCTAAGTTTTTGAGTGGAAAAAACCATCACAAGGCAGGCACATTCAATGGGACTATAGTTGAGCTCGTATCCCACAAGTGTACGATTGATGTAATAAATTGCTCTTTCTCTTCCTTCATTGCCGTTATGTATGAGTAATGCCCCTAGTGTTGACACGGTTGCTAATATGTAAAGTATGAGATGTCTTCCATCAATAGGAGGCATTAAGATTGGTGGTGTTAATAGATAATCTTTTATCTGTTGAAAGGCATCTTGACATTGGTCTATCTACATAAATGATACTCCTTTTCCTAGAAAATGTTGGAACAATTAACACTTATCTATGAGTTAAGCAATGAACCTTCTAATGGATTGTAGTCTACCTTCTAGTGTTTGCAACTGACCTATGTTGTTTGGATGATAGCTTTTACTTTGCCAGGATCGACCTCAATGCCTCTTCTGGAGACAGTGTACCCTAGAAGCTTACCTGATGTTACTCCAAACACACATTTCTTTGGATTTAACTGTACTTTATATTCTTCTAGCCTCTTGAAAAAATTATTTGACACTCGCATATGATCACCCCTTGTTAATGATTTGGATAATAATTCATCCACATAATCTTCCATGAGGGTGTGCATGAGGTCATGAAAGATCATGGTCATAGTGCGTTAATATGTAGCTCTGACATTTTTCAATTTGAAGGCATGACATTTTAGTAGGGTGATACCACAATATTGGTTAACAATTCCCTTTAGTAAGGAAAATTACAAAAATGCTCCCAAACAAAAAAATCAGGTTTTTAGGGGTTTGCTTGAAGGGGGTGTTCAAGCGAAATCCTTTTTGAAGCCAACTTCGCTCGAACCCTTTTGGGTGGGATTTTTCTTATGAAATCAAGGAAAATGGAAAAAAAAAGGGGGTTCGCTAGAAGGGAATTCACTTGAACCCCCCTTTTTTTCCCTTTTTCCCCTCTAGCAATTTTTTGCAAAATTTTACCTTTTTGAGCTTGGGTTAGGTTGAAGATGAAAATGGAATCAACTTCACAGACCCAAATGGATGATGGTAATCCTCAAAATGAGCTATCCATCAAATATAATTTTAATATATTTTGGTTTTAATATGTATTTCTTTTAGTTTAATTAAGCATAGGTTTTTCACCAAAAATCAAGCTCTTTCTTCCACACATGTGGAAAAATAGTAGATTATAAAAAAAATTATAACTTGAATATGTTTGTGCTAGGTATTGATGTCCTTGATCTAGCAAAAAAAAAATTGAATTTTGATACATACAAAAAAAGTTATGTTGTATATGGTTTGCCTATATCTAAATTGTAATTGGTTTGACTTAAAAACTTAATTATTCAATAAAACACTATGAAACCAAATGAATGTGCTAGATATCATAGTGCTAGATATGTTCCCCAAGGACATGTGAAGTTGTCTTATGTTGGTCTTTAGGAGCTATCTTGAAATTATTATATCACGAGAAACCATCCATTAGAGATAGCATCTCGTACCTTGGTATTAAGTCCACTATAATGTCAATGTTTAGCAAGGGGAAGTCATCTTTTGGGCATGCCATGTTTAAATCTCTGAAGTTAGTACATATGTGGATTCCTCATGTTGGATTTGTCACTAGTACTATATTGGATAACCACTCTGCATAGTCAATAGGTCGAATGAAGCCAACGTAAAGTAACTTCTTTAACTCATCCTTTACTAGTAGGGCAATTTGAGGATGCATTTCCTTATTTTTTGTTTGACTAGTTTAATGTCAGAAAATAATGGCAAGTGATGTAGAACCAAATTAGGATCCAAACCCGACATGGTGTAAGACCGAGCAAAGTTGATTTGTCTCTCTGTAAAGAAGGCATGAAACTATGGCTTCTCTATTTTTGTCAAAGAAGCTATGAAATGGATGATCTTAGGATTTTCATCAGTTCCCATGTTGACCTCCATAGAATTCTCTACTAGCATGGGTGATTTCTCTTGGTTTATGGAAATTAAGTCTAACCCTCCATCCTTGGGTGCCTCAGAGAGGTTTTCGCCCTCGGATGCGCCCTTTCTCTTTACTTTTTCTAGGTCTAGAGGCACCTTTCAGTTTTACATAAATACCTTTATTTTTTTGTTTTATCATTTTTACTTTTGCGACTAGAGGGCGAGATAGACTCCCCAAAGTAGGTCATGTTGTCAAGATTTATAGTAAAGCCAACTTTTTGATCCCTGTAGGGTATGCCTTTGCGTAGTCTCATAAACTCAACTATTACTTCATTGTTTTCAAACATGTCTAAGGTGGGTGGTCCTTGATTGTCCCAATCTATTAATTGAGGGTATACTAGGGGCATGCCATCATCGGTGTTATCAAGTTTTATTGAATGGGCGGGTAGGGTGAAAATGGAAGTGTTTTTGGGATCCCAAAAGGAATCAATCCAATCACCTTTAGTCGAGGTGTTGGATAAGTCAAGTTCTTGATATGTCTCAGCTAGGTTGTAGTCATTGGATGTACAAGAATCCCATTCCCACTCATTGGAGTCGGTCTCAGTATGGTACTCCTTGGATGTATCGATATCTTTTGAAGCACTCACTTCCTCACCCGAAAGCACCTTATTACTAGGAGTGCCCACTTTTAATGGTTTGTACCCTAGCCCTATATTCTTTGGCCTCTCTGGAGACATAAGGGATTTTTTCATCCCATTCTTGTGTAAAACAAGTCCCTTGTGTCTGTCATAACCTTTGAATTTCATGATCTCAAATCCTTTTCCATACTATTTGGTTGGGAGTTGCTTGGGTTTGATGTCTTCTTATTCCTTATATAACCATGTGGAAATTTCCTCTTCGTTGATGGCTTCTTTACTCAACTGTCCCCACTTTGTGAAAGTTGTGGTGGGAGATGTTCGAATAATAACCTTGGGTTTCTTTTTGATAGTCAATGGCTTACCATAGGATTTTGGTGATGCTGGTAGTTTACTGACATAATAAGATGTCTTCATATGGTACTCTCCACACCCCTTATCTTGGACCTGGATCTTGGGATCAAAATATGGAATATTGGAAGTGGATGCTTTGCTTAAAGTGGAGGGATCGATGTAATGGGATGAAGTGGATGATGAACCCTCTCGATTGACTAGCACTTGCTATTCGAGTGTTCCTCTTAGGTTTTTGCAATAATGTAAAGGGTCAAGATCACCATCTATTATAATCTTAATGCCATTTTGGGGAAACTTTAAGCATTGATGATATGTGGATGGGATGAACTTCATAGCATGAATCCATGGTCGACTAAGGAGAAGGTTATAGGGGAGATCCAAGTCCAACACTTGGAATGTGGTATCCAATATAGCAGTCCCAAATCTCATAGGCAGTGATATGACACCCTTGGAAGATTTTATGCATCATCATATGTTTTTATGATAATACCATAACCAATGTTGTAACCAATTTTAAGGTGCAAATGTTCAATCCTACTCGACCATCTACCAGGACTCATCTAATTTTATGTTTATTGACATAGACTTCTAGGTGGAGAGGGCCATTATGGTTTGACTTTTGTGAGGATAAGTCTTGGTAAAAAAGGTGATGTGGTGGGTGTTGGCTAAGTATCTCGCCATTACCTAGAATCGATTGACATCAAGGTCGGTAGGCATAGAAGTTTCTTGCAAGGCTTTATCTAGGATAGCCTTGTGCTCAAGAGATATGTGAAGTAACTCAAGGATAGATATTTGGGCAGATGTCTTCCCCAAATGGTTTATGAGGTTATATTGGGATTTTTTTTATTGTTTAGGAGGAACACCTTATAAGGTTACCTTGGTTCATCACGTTGTGACTGCACATTCTAGTGGCTTCTTGATTGTAATTATATTGACATGGTTATCCAAGAATCGAATATTATTTATAGTATAGTCATAGGCAACACAAATGAAATTGGATTGATCGTTGGTCTTTGTACCAAAACTGGAGGCTTTCCCCATGTCATGGTCATGTAAAGGATTTTAAAAAATGGTATGGTTACTATTGGAGGTCACTTGTTGGTTGTCTACCTCTATGACACCATTCTCGATAAGGTCTTGAATTGTATTTTTGAGTTGTCGACATGACGAGGTCTTATGTCCTTTGGTACGATGATAGTCACAAAAGGAATTTCCATCCCACCATGATGGTTTGAAAGGCCCTGGGTCATAATGCTTCACCTCTAGGAGTTGTATGACATTAGATTGCAAAATTTGTTTCAAGACGGATTCGATGGGTTCCCTAAGGGAGTTTATTTTTGTCGTGGTGGAAAGTTTCTTTGAGGTCCATGTCCTTAGTTATTCTAGATTGTGTTTATTGTTCGCTCAAGGACATTTGATGGGTAATTTGATGCATTAGGTCCCTTAAGCATGATTTTGGGACCAACTTTGTGTATTTCCTTTGCGTTTACAACTCCATCGTTTGTGACATTCTTATTGTGAGCCCAATACATACTTTTGTCATTTGAGGTATTTTGGGCATTTTGATTTTTGTTGAAAGTTTTAATTTCCCCTTTTGCAATAAGTTCCTTTTCAAGGGTAGTGGCTTTCTCCATGAGGTCAACAAATGTAGTGCAACAATGGCCTTGTAATTGGTATTTCAGTTTTGTGACTAAGTTTTCAATGAACATGACAACCCTTTGTTTCTCAGGTATCTCACAAGGACATCAACTAGCCAAACTTCTCCATCTTTGAAAGAATGATATGAATGTATCACATTCTTCTTGTTTTTTATGACACAATGTAGCTATGGTAATGTCATTTTCAATGTTGTAGGCAAAATGTGTCACAAATTTGTTGTCTAGTTCATCCTATGTTCATATGCTTGTAGGTAAATGGGTAAACCATTTGAGTGCTTGTCCTATGAGACTTCTCGGGAATAATCTCATTAGGTATGTATGTTCAAATGCAATGTCTATGCAAGCCATATGAAACTACCTCACATGTTCAATTGGGCTTCCCTTTCCTCTACATTTGGTAAAATTTGGGATAACATAGTTGTAAGGAAAGGGAGGCATATATGCTCTTGTCAAAAGGATATGGACATGGCTCTTGTGTGGAGTAGGTTTTTTTTGTTGAGATTTTCATGTTATCAACTTGTCTTTGTAGTGAAAGCATTTGGTTTTTCAAGGCATCAACTTGAGTCAATGATGTGTCCACTGCATTAGCAACCGCATTATGATATCGGCCCATGTTTGAGTTTTGAAATCCAATATTTGGGGTGGATGAATTGAGGTTGGTCCCAAATGCATGTGATGGATTTTGGTTTTGAATGTTATGAGTGAAAGATGGAATTTGGTTTTGACATTGGGACTGAAAGTTGGAATTTGGCTGATGTATGGAGGATTCATATTGAATTGCGTTTGCAATGGGCTTGAACTTGTTTGACCATGTGGATTTTGGTTGCCATATTGTTGAAAAGGCCCTTGTGTGTTGGTTTGTAGGGAAATACCTGTAGTAGGACCTTGTTGTAATGTGTTTGTGTTCAAATTCAAATTGGAATTTGGTGTGGTGTTTGTCTTTGGGGATTGTGGTTTAGGCCCACTGATGTAAACCTTTCACAATTTATGTGGATTGTTGTTTGACTTGTTTTGACCAATTGAAAAAGGACTGGAAAACAAATCCGTCATAGCATTAGATGATGAGCCAAATGGATTAAATGTATTGCTAGGGGGTTGTGTCATAGCTTGTGAACCTTGTGTTCCAAATAGTGGCATGGAATTGACTATTGTGGTGTTTTGTGATGTCCCTCCTAATGGCATAGTAGCATGTATTTGTGGAATAGTGTCATTAGGAGTATATGCATTGTGTCCTTGGTTTTGTGTGGTCTCATTGATTGGTGTTGTGGAAAGTGTGTTATCATAAAAACCATGAGGAAGTTAAGCTCCACTTTGTAGCAATTTCGCTAGGAACCGTTGTTGGTCTTATGCTACCATCTCATCTACAAACCAAGCTACACTAGGGTCTTGAGCGGTTGACTCAATTTATTCTTCAGTTAAAGGTCTTTGGATATCTTTTATTGTGAATCTTTCAAAAGGATTTGGAAATGATGATCATGTCTTAAGTGTCTCATTGGAAGAAGACTCAAACTTCATGTTGCTAGTAGGATTGAAAAAGGGATCTTCATTTGTGTAGTTTGTTTCTTTTCATTTCCTTTGTAATCTCATTTGGATCATATAAGACTTGCAAATTGATGAATGGTATGAAGTCTAAGGAATGCTAATGCAATGGTAAGTACGCAACTATGCTATGTTTTTTTAGTTTTTCAAGATATAAGAAATACCAAATGATGATGCACTTATGACCAAGATTAAGGTACACAGTGACAATAGACAAAATTGAGATATGGTAATGTCACTATGATCCAAAATCTATGGTAAGAGTAAGACTAAAGTATGCAATGATGCAAATGTGATGTTATGATCAAGGGTGTGGTATGACTAAAGTTATGATATGAAGATGAATACTAAGCACCTCTGTGGACCTAAGAAGAGGTTACTAGCCAAGCTATGATTGTCCAAAGTAAAAAATATGATTGTCAAGACCTTAAAAGGACAAAGACTAAAGATGATGATGATTGAAAAATTGGTCCTCAAACTAGACTCATGAGTTTAAAGGGCCAACTTAAGTGACAAAGACTGATTGATAAAAAGACAAGGTCAAGGCAACCTATATTTGTGACAATGATCTAATCAAAGGTCTGGTAAGTCTCCTAGTGCAAAGTTTGCAAAAGTGTATGCAACTAACGAGTGACCTAGGGTTTGACTTAAGGTGTATCCAACTAAAGAGTGAAATGACAACCTAAGTGAATGGAGTGAATGAATGGACTGAAATAATCAAGTTTGTAGTATGATGAGATGATTACTATTAGGAATTGATCCAAAATAAGACTACACAAGAATTTCCCAAAAAAATTTACAACTAGCAATTACGGTTCACGATCTATCAAATGTCATTTACTGTCTTATGAATGTGGTTCACAATTTTCAGAAAATGTGGTGCTTTGTTTTTACAATTGCGACTTACAGTTTTGAATATGTAGTGAATAGTGTTTTTGACCCTAGTTTGAATGTTTTGGATTGTTTTTTTGTCTAGGGTATTTGTGAAATGTGATTAAAGGCCCAACAAACAATCTGAAAAACAAGTCTTGGTTGTTAATGTCTAAATTTTAAGCATTATGTGTATGTTCAAGGGTTATTCACCCCAATTTCCATGGGTCTAATCATAATTCAAAAACACTTCACACACATAAAACACTTCCTATCCCTAAGGTCAAAGGCTAATGGCAGGAAATATCAATCCCATAACTTCGAATCTCCTTCGACACAAGTGTAGGGACACCTTCAGGGGGTGTATTCACTCTTGTATTTGCGAGAGAGGAAAACTAGGGGCATCCAGGATAGGAAGGATGACCCAATCACTCTCTCCCCTAAAAGCTACAAGTAAACAAGTAGCTTATGCTAAGCTGGGGATTTTTGTCTCATCTCAAAGGAGCCATATGGTGAGTAACTTCAAGGTGCAATGCTACACCTTTGCACTAAGAATGACACCAAAAATAACCCAATCAATAAGGGTGGGCCTCTAACTAAGTGGTTTCTATTTGCTTCTCGTGGGCTTGATTGCTTACAAGCATCCAAAAAGCCACTTAAGGTTTTAACCAACCCTACTTGGGTATATTAGAATACCACACATAAATGTGAGTACTTACCCTTTTGGATTGGCACTGTACAGAAAAGGCTAATGTCAATTTGGACTTAGCTTTAGCCTTATCCTTTTATATAGCAACCCAAGGGAAAACCTGCATTGGGTCGTACCCCTTAGAGTGATTACTTCTCCAAAGGCAGGCCCTTCTAAAGGGTTATGTAAAATCAATACAAATACAATGCTTTTGATCTCCAAGATCATATAAAATGCGAGAGAACATACACATATATTTTCTCACACTAGCAAATGTTCATTAGCCTTTAGAAAACCAAATGTGTGGTGTGAAAATGAAAGCTTTGAGAAGTGTTTTTGATTCCCAAGATCATATAAAATGTGAGGGAAGAGCATACACACCTCAAATTTTATGCAAGTAGGGTTTTTGAAAATGAAAGTTTTGAGAAGTGTTTTTGATTCCCAAATTGAAAATGTGATAATGCAAAGACACTTTGGTTCTTTTTAGATCCCAAATCCAAATGTTCCTACTTAGAAATCAAAGCAAAATAAAACCCTATGAGAACATGGATTAGTAGTCTTGATAGAAATTTCTTGTCCCCATGAATTCCACAAGCTACCAACCAAATATTAGTAACACAAAAACCTCTATTATATTGAATGGAAAAGGTAGAAAATGAAAAATCCTAATTAAAACCCTACTTAACAATAATAGCCAAATGTGGCTCACAATGTCACATATGCGGCTCACTGTATTGAAGCAAATGTGGTGAGCCAAATTACAACTATGATGAACTAGATAGCGACCACAGTGAACTAGATTGTGATTGTGACAAACCAGATTGCGACTACGGCTCACAGTCGAAAGAAATGTAGCGAACAACCTGAAAGCTTAAAAAAAAAACTCAAATATAGCAAAATTTGGAAAATCTTGAAATGGAAATAATGTAATTATTTTATTGAGTTGTGAAAATAAAATCATAAAGCTAAGAAATGATAGAAAACCATAAGAATAAATCAATTTAATAATATGCCCCATAGTTAAACAAATGTGGCCTTCTATGCCACAAATACAGTGTTCTTCCTTCATGAATGCATCATACCATACCACAAATGTGTCACACTATATCTCAAATGCGTCATTCATCTTTACAGATGCATTGTGGACCATAAACTCAAAATTTCTCACAAATTCTTTCAAATCCGGTTATTTCACGTTTGGTTCACCAATGTAGAATAGGGTAAAATTAAGGTAAAAGGCATGAATCAATAAAACTCAAACCCTAAAGGCCCTAAACCAATAATGAAGCACAAATAAACATAGAAACATAGAATAATGAAGCAATATTATCATAATTCCTATGCCATGGTTGATTTACCTCCATTGCCCTTCTCCATTTTGTTTTATATGCTTGCTTGCCCTCATATTTTGAGTATGCAACAATAGGCCTAGTGATAATGATAGCAAAATATTGAAGATTGTACTTGTCTCTTTGAATAACATGTACTTGAATTATCCATGAAATGAAAATGATAGGTCTCCTTTATAGAAAACCAAATTTGAATGAAGGGCTAGGATTAAAAGCCAATATGACATGAAAATCAATGGTCAAGATTGCTTGAAAAGCAATAAAATAGGGTTAGGGAAAAATTAGGGCCAAGATAGGGTTTGGTTAAGGATGGACGATTGAGATTAATTTATTAATTAATTCAATCAATGGTGGAAATCAATTGAGATGTGAAGAGATAAGAATGGCACAAAAAAAGAGGTTGTTGGAGTAAATTAAATAATTATAAAATTATTTAATTTAGGAGGGAAAGTGAATAATTAAATAATTAAATCCATTATTTAATTATAGAAGAAGAGAGAAAGTTGATTTTTTAATTAAATAATAATTTAATTCAAAAGTGGAGGAAAAAGACAAATTAGTAAATAATTAAATAAATAAAAGTTATTTAATTATAAAAGAAGAGGCTAACGAATAATTAAATAATTAAAATAATAATTTAATTATAGAGAAGAATGATAATAAATTAAATAAATAAGAATTTATTTAATTATAGAGAGAAAGGGGGGTTTAATTAGTGACACAATTAAATAAATATAATTCATTTAATTAATCAAGAAGAATAAAAGGAAAGAAATGAATTAATTAAGTAATTAAAATTAACTAATTAATAGAAGAATGTGACCTTAGACAATAATCAAATAATTAAGATTATTCAATTGTGTAGGGAAGAAAAGGGAATTGATGAGGAAAAATGGTGATCGTAGGCCTAGGACATTTTTCAATGTCTACACACTTTGTCAATGACTCACAACCTCTAGCATATTTTTTTTACAATCTACAACTCAGTGACTAGCATTTTTTATCTACTTAGTAGACAATTATTTTATCTTTATGTCCTTCCACCAATAATAGAGAACCTCCAATTAAGAGAAGACGAGAAAGAAATCTATTTGGATTCCTAAGGACAATACCACCAAGACACACATTCATCTCACATTTTGGATCATATAAATCTCAATCACATAATTTCATATTTCATTTAATTTTTTATTATATTAGTTTGATGATTAGTGGATTAGATAAGTTGTTAGTTATAGGTTAGATCTTTTCCTTGATTTAAATTTGAAGCACTCTACTTTTGGTTTGAATTAGAGGTAGATTTAGATTAATTTTAATTATTAGATTAGATTTTTTTTCTATAAAAATAATATAAAAAGTCACACCTCATTTTTGGACCAAGTTATCAATGATTTATTTTGTGGTTTGTTTAAAATTATCATGCTGAAAATCTTGTTTTAAGAGCATTTATTTTACATTTGATATGCTTTATTAAGTAAAGACAAGGAAAGTATTAGTTATTATTTTGAAATGTATAAATGTGCCTATATAATGTTTTATGTTTTTTTTATATGTTGATTATTATAATAAATACTTTGTTGGTTGAATGAGTTGGATGAAAGAAAATATTTTTCAAGGAGGGAGAGCATCACTAGAGAGGAAGGAGATCTAGAAGAATCCATGCACACCACGACCCCAAGAAATTTCACACATGCACACACACACACACACACACACAAGTTGATATTTTGTTGCTTTTGCAATTAGGATAATTACCTTGAGTTGTAGGTGAAATAATGACTGTGTTGCTAAGTGTTGTTTGTTTTGCATCCTTTATTATATTGCCATGACCATTTATTTTGATTAATGTCTTGCATGTTTCATCATCAATATGTTTATTAAATTCAAAGGTGCAAGTTGGTTTCTTTTCCTTATAAATATTTGAATCTTTTAATGTACTTGTTTGGTTTTTTGAGCCAAATAACCAATAATTAGATATGTGTGTGTGTGTTTATATATATATAATTCATATTCATATATATGTATGTATGTAAACATATACAACTCATATCCATTATATATACATATATGTACGTATATATGTACACACACATAAATATGTTCAATAATTGGATAATGTACATGTTTGGTTTTGTAAACCAAATGTCCAATAATATATATATATATATATATATATATATATATATATATATATATATATATATGTATATATATATAATACAATGTATAATATATATATATATATATATGTGTGTATATGTATATGTATATGTATGTATATGTATATGTATATACACACACATGTATATATATGTGTGTGTGTGTACATATATATAATATTATTAATACATGATGCATACATATACACATACATATATATATATATATATATATATATGTATGTATGTATGTATGCATATTACATATATATGCATACACATATATACATACATACATATATGTGTACATATGTATTTATGTATAGATATGTATATATGTATATGAACATATATGTATATATGTATGTATGTATATATGCATACATATATATATGCATATGTATATAAATTATATATATTTTTATATGTACATATAGACATTTTTATTTTTGATGTCTTGTTTTTAAAAGAGCTTGTTTGGAAGCTCGCATGAGCTGTTGAGAACTCTAAAGTGGAGTGTTGCATGTATTAATGTGCATTTAAAGATGAGTATTGTACTCAACTTTAGGTTAATGCCCACTACTTAGAAAATGAATGAGAAGAGGATTTGGGGTTAATGAAAGTAAGGATGAGAGAAGTTTCAATGAGGCAAGAATATAGAAGATAAAAGAGGAAAGTAAAAGAAGGAACATGAGTGGTGGAGAGGCGGGAACAAAGGTATAAGAGCTTGGTATTACTAGACTACCTTATTGCAGAAGAAAAAGACATTTCTCTATTCTTCTTTTTAGTATCAAAATGGTAGGCACATGATTAAAGAAAATGTATCATGGTAGCAATCTATGAGAAAGGATAAACTATTTGTTATTGCTAATAATGTTTAAGCCTTAGACCTATGTTATTTTGAAAACATTAGAGGGAATTAATGATATAAGAATTGTGATTGTTTGGCCTCTATGTTTAAAGTTTAAGTGACCATTATGTTTTTTATTGTTTCAACCTCTCTTCTTTTGTATAAAAGACTATTGAGGTCTATGTTCGTGCTAAATACTTTGCATGATATTTGGTGATTGAATAGATCCTTTTTTTTGCATAAACCCTACATAATAATGGGACACCAGATAGGTCACTAATAATGTATAAACTTTTTGATAATTTTTATATGCCTAAATAGGTCACTTTTATTGTTTACATTTTGTGAAAGATTATATGAACAAATAGGTCACTATTATTGTTTACACTCTGTGTTATTTTGGCCTTAACATTATGACATTACTCTTAAGCCATTTGGCCTTGTCATTATAAAATGAATATATTATTTTTTGCATTAACATTATGATGGCATTCTTAAGCAATTTGATATTGTCATCTTAAAATAATTGTATTATTTTGACCTTAACATTATGATACTATTCTTAAGCCATTTGGCCTTGCCATTCTAAAAGTAATGTGTTATTTTGGCCTTAATATTATGGCAATATTCTTAAGCCATTCGATCTTATCATTGTAGTTTAATGACTATGTTATTTTGGCCTTAATATTATGGTTGTATTCTTAAGCCATTTAGCCTTGTCATTATGAAATGAGTGTGTTGTTGTTGAAAATTGAGGTGTTTATGTAGCTTAATACTTTGTAAAACTTTATGATTGTTGATATAAATATGTATTCTTTGCTATAGATTCTTTGTGGGTGATTATCTTGATTAATCCATTTTACTGTTTGTAGAATGTAGATAGAAGTTGATAGAAGAAGTAGACAGAATATCAGAAAGATTACACAAGCATGTACCGTGGAGAAAACATTTCGGGAAAAAACTCCACCAAGAATTAATCTATTATTCAATCTCTGAATTACAATAGCTCCAATTCTTGCTTGATAATGCTTCTTTTTCCTTCACCAAAACTTCTTCACACCCGCAATAAAAAATGATACCAACTCTCTTCAACTTGCTTGAGATATATAGGCTTTAATCAACTTTGTAAACTCCACAAGAGTTACAATTACAATGATCAAGTCCTATCCCTAAAAGGTACACCTATCTCATGCAAATAGAGTTATGTCATGAAGAACAATGTCAAATCCTCATCTTCATGCATTTGGGAATCCCAAACTGAAGTAGAAACTCAACCTTTGTTTTGTAAATATCTTCAAGGCTTCATCCTCAAAGTAGGTGCCCAAAAGTGGTCCCACTTAACTGAGTCTTCTGAAATATCTCAACATGCAAAGGAGTTAATTCCAAGAAGCCAACTTGGGCACCCAAGTTGGGTCCAAGTCATTTCTTATTAACTGAAACATTTCTCAACACCATTCATGCAAGAATGGTCATCCCCTATTAACTAAAGGTAGTCCTTGTTATCTGTCATGCAACTCAAGTCATTAGCCATGCATTCCAAGTTAACTGAAGTCAACTAGCATTCAACTAAAACTAACTGGAGATAATTGAACCATAACTAAACTAAACTAAACTAAACTAAATTGAACTCAACTAAACTAAACTGAACTAAATTGATTCTAAACTGAATTGAACTGAACTTCATGCATACAAACATCAAACCATAACTCCTAGGATCTTTACATGCATTCAGAAGTGTTATCTCTTACTCTATATAGTTAATTGAACTCAAGGTGAGTGTCACCTAACATGTGGGCGCCCCATGTGCCCCTATTATTTAGGAACTCATAATGGATGCCCTCACATGCTCCTAACATTTAGAATTAATTACAAATGTCAATTAACATGATTATTTCATCAAATATTAATCTCTTCCTAATCCTAGTGTTAATGAACACATTCCAAGGACTTAGGAGATACATGAAATAAATATGTTTAGGATTGCAATTAAATGGCATCCTATTTCTAACATTCTCCCACTTGACATTATACATTACAATTATTCTAAACAAGGAATAATAATTTTAAATGAAGTATAGGACTCAAGGCCAATGGCCTTCCTGCACCAACTAATCAATCCATGCTAACTTCAAATGCAACCTACATAATCATGAAGCTTCCAAGAAAATGATTAAAACCAAGAAAACTTATCTAGTTTCATAAGATAATCTGTAACATTAATTAAAGTGTCAACTTTCTTAATTAATTCCTTCCCATTATCAACCAAACCAATACCTTTCCCAAGCCTTTGTATCCAAACTGCCTCTTTGGAGGCATGTTACATTCAACCAAGGTGTAGGCTCCTCGGTCTTTTCTATTGAAATTTTTTTTCTTGCAAGTAACCATTCCAACAAATCGCTTACCATAAGAGAAATCTAGCCTCACCTATTTCTCCAAGTATCCATGAGGACCTGTAACCAACCAATCCATGCCAAACTCCAAATGCAACACAACACTTTCATGAAGTAATCAAGAAAATGATTAATGTACCCAATACTTAGAGAATTACACAAGATCAATGTCAAAGCTCCAATCATGAATCAAGAACATAAACATGACATCCATGATCTAACCATCTCCTCCTAGGAGATCACATGCACCATAACATATATATACATCTTGGTCTTAAGAGAACATGTAATATGCCAAACTCTAAACTAGTATCAAGAGTATAACATGACACCATAACAAATACACTCTAAACCAAGAAACCATATCTCCAATCACATGGAGATAACCTTACCAATGATGCATACATGTCATTTCCAACAACTCCCACTAAACCGTGGTACCAAGTTACACATGGCATCGTGAATTCCATCCTCTCTATGAAGATTACTTTGAAACATGAAGCAAAGAGTTATCACAAACAATATTAGTTGAAATAACCAATGCATCATTACTATCATCTAAGGATTCCTCTGTAGAAGAATCAGAACTCTCTTTCTTGTTCTTACAATCCTTCTTCACATGTCTCGGTTTCCCACAATTCCAACACTTTACCTTACTCTGTCCTTCTGACTTACCCTTCCCTTGTTTCCTTGAGGTTTTTTGGCTTAGTGGGAGCTTTTATTATTTTTGTTATTTGCTGATTTTGGAAATAAGTTTGTTATAATGAATTCTCATTTAGATATTGAAAGGTTCAATGGATCTAACTATGAAATGTGGAAACTAAAAATGGAAGATCTTCTTGAAGAAAGAGATCAGTGGTTAGTGGTTAATACATCAATTTTCAACATTTGGTATCAGAGCTTAATACTTTGTAAAACTTTATGATTGCTGATCTAAATATGTATTCTTTGTTATAGATTCTTTGTGGGTGATTATCTTGATTAATCCATTTTACTATTTGTAGAATGTAGACAGAAGTTGATAGAAGAAGTAGATAGAATATCAAAAATATTACACAAGCATGTACCGTAGAGAAACCATTTCGGGAGAAAACTCCACCAAGAATTAATCTATTACTCAATCTTTGAATTACAATAGCTCCAATTCTTGCTTGAGAATTATTCTTTTACCTTCACGAAAACTTCTTCACACCTACAATAAAAACTGATACCAACTCTCTTTAGCTTGCTTGAGATATATAGGCTTTAATCAACTTTGTAAAATCCACAAGAGTTACAATTATAATGCTCAAGCCCTATCCCTAAAAGGTACACCTATCTCATTCAAATAGAGTTATGCCATGAAGAACAATGTCAAATCCTCATCTTCATGCATTTGGGCGTCCCAAACTGAAGTAGCAACTCAACCTTTGTTCTATAAATATCTTCAAGGATTCATCCTCAAAGTAGGTGCCCAAAAGTGGTCCCACTTAACTGAGTCTTCTGAAATATCTCAACATGCAAAGGAGTTAATTCCAAGAAGCCAACTTGGGTGCCCAAGTTGGGTCCAAGTCATTTCTTGTTAACTGAAACATTTCTCAACACCATTCATGCAAGAATGGTCATCCTCTGTTAATTGAAGGTAGTCCCTATTATCTGTCATGCAACTCAAGTCATTAGCCATGCATTCCAAGTTAACTGAAGTCAACTAGCATTCAACTAAAACTAACTGAAGATAACTAAACTAAACTAAACTAAACTAATTCTAAACTGGACTAAACTGAACTGAACTGAGTTGAATTGATCTGAACTGAACTGAACTGAACTGAACTTCATTCATGCAAACATCAAACCCTAACTCCTAGGATCTTTACATGCATTCAAAAGTGTTATCTCTTACTCCAAATAGTTAATTGAACTCAAAGTGAGTGTCACCTACCATGTGGGCGCCCCATGTGCCCCTATTATTTAGGAACTCATAATGGACACCCTCACATGCTCCTAACATTTAGAATTAATTACAAATGTCAATTAACATGATTATTTCATCAAATATTAATATCTTCCTAATCCTAGTGTTAATGAACACATTCCAAGGACTTAGGAGATACATGAAATAAATAATGTTTAGGATTGCAATTAGATGGCATCCTATTTCCAACAGTTGTTTCGCCATATCATCAAAATGGTTGTGATTTATATGCCTTGGCCTTGCCATAAAGGAATGTCAATGTTTAAACCTATGTTTGGTTTTATATGCTATCAATACTATCATTTAGGGAGATATGAGTATAAGCCTTATTTTTTATTTAAGTGATTCGCAACCATATATATTTTCATTATTTGAATGGTGATTCTTTTGTGACTTAATCATGCCCTCTCTTATGAGCTTAACAATTTTGACTGTGCTTGGCAATATATAATGGTATTTAAAACCATGTTTAACTTGTATGACCTTGATAGGGATTTAACCATACACTAATGAGGTCTTGACACTGCATAGTGTAGACATGGAAAATATACCAACATACTTGATCCCCGATTATTAACACTATTTCATCCTAAATCATCTCTCAGTCTAACCATTTAATTGAATACCTTTATTTGATTAAATTCATCAATTTTCCTCTCTTAATTAAATAAATCATTTTATCTAATTAAGTCTTTCTCTCTTGTTAATTAAATCAATTTACCTAATCTAATTAACCCTATGTCCATATTTAAATAAATAATTCGCTTTATTTGATTAAATCTCTAAGGTCTATCAATTAAATTAAATAAATTAAACCTTGTTTGATTTAAGCTAACCAACCATCCCCTTTAGCTAAATAAATCAAAATATTTATTTAACTAAGTCTAGAATCACATTCTTCTCGTCTTTGATTTAAATAAACCCATAAATCTAAATCAAATTTGTCACATCACTTAATCCCTCATTAAATTAATTGACCCTTGATTAATTTAATCCTAATTCATGTCCCATCCTCTAGTTTTTGCCAATTGCACATGAAAATAGATTTAATTCATTTATTAAATCTCTATTTTCTCTCAACATGGCATAATGGAGGAATATTCTCTCAAATTTGAATTCAAATCCATGTGGAATTTTTCCTTCCAACAAGACATTTATTTCATCTTTGCATTGAGCCCAATGGCATTTAAGACATTCCTTTTCCCTCTTACATGTCATTTCACTAATTTCAAATTCCACCTAAATGCATTTATGGGCACATTCATCAAAATGTGCACATCCTCCATCCATAAAGTGGCACCTTGCCATTGGTTGAGTGTTAGTCCCACATTGCTTCATTTTGGGCATTTCTCCATCCTATCATTCTATAAATAAGAGGCTTCTCCCCTCATTTTAGCATCCACAATTTGAGTAAAGTTACTCTCTCCACATTGAGAGCTAATTTTATCCATTTCATATCAAATGTTAGCTAGGTTATGCAAGTTTGTCATCTTGGAGCACACTTGAATCTTCAACAAAGTGGATCACTCTTCATCACCAATCAACATTGCATCATTGGAGTTGGGAAAGGGCTAATTTTCACATCAAATTGGCACCAATTCCCCCATGAGATCAGGAGTTTTCTTGTTTAATTAAGATTCAATCTCTTTTATTACTTTCTTATTGTGTTCTTCATCTCTTTTCCTAATTTAAGCTTTGTGAATGAATTTCATGTGGAACTTAGATTCGAACTTGCATTTCAATCCTCTAATGTGTTTGTTTGTTGTCTCTTACAGGTATTAGGATCTCGGTTCACACACATAGTCTATCATGTTAGTATTTTTTTCCATCGTCGATAGTGATCTAATAGTGAATTTAGACATGCATTATCCTCCACTCTCTGTAGATATTTAAACAATGGTTGTTAGTCTCTTATGTTAGTATTTTTGCATAATCGATAGTGATCTAATAGTGAATTTAGACATGCATTATCCTTCACTCTCTATAGAGGTTTAAATAAGAATTGTTAATTGTCCCTTTTTTCATATAGTATCGACTGTGTTAAGTCTATGTTTAAGACTATATATTTGGTTTCTTAGTTTGTAGTCATTAAACTATGGCATTAATAATGTCTTATTCTTGTGAGCTTGACAACAATAATACTATATTTAAAACCAAACATTATTTTATAAATTGGTAGTGTTTTTGCCTTGGAAAATTTGTGTTTATCAAGTGATATCATGCTAGATTTATTTGAAACATTTTACAAAAAATATATGTTATAATTGTTCTCAAATATGATTTTATTGAAGACTTATATGCATACATGTGAAAAAATGTTATTAGTAGATAAGGCTATTTCTCTTTTGAAATTGTGTATGTTCGTTTTATGCAAGTTGTAACCTTTTAAAAGGGTGAATAGTATTTTTAAACCAACAATATTGTTTTTACTTTGAAGTGTGAAAAGAAGGTGTATTAATGTGCAATTGACTAACCATATCATTATGAGAATTAAATGTGAAATATAGTTGTTGATGACCAATTTGAGAAAGAGGTGTGTGAACATACAATGCATGTTATATTTAGGAAATGTATTTATTTATTATTAAAATCTTTGGCCAAAGTAATGCTTACATCTTTTGTTCACAGTATATATATAAATACAATTACATACATGAGAAATGTTGATTAGATATGATGGTATAAGCCCATATCTACATATAAGTATATATACAAATGCAATTACAATACATGAGAAATTGCATGTATTCAAATATGCAAGTTGTAACCATTTAAAAGGGTGAACTATATTTTGAAACCAATAGTATTGTTTTTGTATACACCTAAAAATGGTCACATCACAATAGTCTGGTAATTAATTAAATATTTTTAATATTTAATTAAATCTCTGAATTCAATTTGTGTATAAATAAATCTAAATAATTTATTTATATTGTTCATTCTTTCATTTCGATTAAATAAATAAGTTTATTTAATCACTTTTCTTATCCATTTCTTAATTAATTAAATAAACATTACAATTTATTTATATTAATTATCATATAATCTTGGCTTGAATATTTTATTCAAAGAAAGATTAAATATTCTTCTCTTCCAAAAATCCATTCACAATTCCATATTCTCAATATTTAATTAATTCTTCTAAAAGTCTATTTACAATTAAATATTCCAAAATATTTAATTAAATCTTCTATAGTTCTAAAATCAAAAATCAAACTCACATTAAATTAAATAAATCTATTTATTTAATATTGGATTATCTTCAACAACCGTGAAACAAACTTCCAAAATAGAAAATTAATTTCTCTGTTTCTGAGCAAGCTTGTTCCCGTGGCTTGAAGACAAATCTCCATTCTTCTCTCCAACCTCCCAACATCTTCCATCTTCCTCTCAACCTCTCCATCTCTCACCATTCAAAATTACCAGACAATCTCATAGCCATTGATCTTTGCCAGCTAGGCTCTTGCCTGCAAAAAGCTATAAAAGGGATTGTCGGGTCTCTGAAAAACATAGAAGCTTTCATACAGGAAAACTATAGTCAATTAGCTTTTCAGCATTCATAGCCTTTAGAATCATAGCATAGCATAGTTTAGCATATTAGCATTCCATATCATGGCTTATCATCCTCATATCATAGTTTTAGAAGCATTCATAATCCACAGCCCCTGTGCATAATCTATAGCCCCTGTGCATATCCGTATCAACATTTCACTCCATCAGCATATAGGATAGAAGTACTCTCCCTTTTGCATACTCGTTCTGTAGGTTGCCATTCTAAGGAGCCTTGCTTACACAATCTGAGAGCAGCAACTTCAAGAGAATCACTGGAGATAGAGAACAATGGAACGACTTTGAAGAAGCTTTGTTTGTTTTCTTTGAATTCAATTTATCTTGCTTTCTTTGGTTTAATGTTGCATTGGTGTGTTTTGTTTTACTTTGATACTAACATTTCCCACACACATTTTTGGCGCCCACCGTGGGGCATTTGCCCCAAATTTTAACATCTTTTTTTTTGTAGATTTTTCTGACAGGTTACAGCTAGAAGAGCGATTCAGCGCATTAAACACGTTTCAGTGCCCATTCACTATTTCACAACGCTCTTTAACACTGTCATAGCGCCCGTTCACCATTTCGCAGCACTCGTTCACCATTTCGCAGCGCCCGTTCACCATTTCGTAGCGCCCATTCACCATTTCGTAGCACCCGTTCATCATTTCGCAGCGCTCATTCACCATTTCACAGCGCCAATTATCAATTTCACAGCGCCCGTCAGCAATTTCATAGCACCCTTTACTAATTTTACAACGCTATTTTCTATAGCGCCGTTTAAGTCTATTTTAGTGCATTTTTTTTTATAGAGTTTGTAAATTATAATTTGTAAATTAGGTAGAGATTTGATTGGATCCGACGTGACCGCGGCTAGTAGGAACTTAATTGGAATGAACCCATCCTAGGATATTCACTTAATCAAAATGAATCAATCCTAGGATAGACATGGATTTTAAAATGAATCAATCTAGGGTAGTCACTACACAATGATCTTGCAATTAAAATTGAACAATTTTCTTTTGTGAAGCAATATCTTCACTTAGAGTAGATCAATTGTGATTTGGGTTTAAAAAGAAAATTTGTTTGCTTTGTCTGTAGCAATAGGTCTATGCTCTCCCCTTAATTGGGTGATCAAAATACCAAACTTGCCTTTTCAATTTCATGCAAATTTACTATTTTGATTACATCCTTTAGAGAGCCTGCTCTTGTGGGAAAAAGTACTCACCCAAGAGGAATGACTCAAGTGGGTTCAAGCCAAAGCCAGGCTATTCCACCCCACTATAAAATTTAAAGCAAATATGGGGAAACCCTCTTTTGATGGTAGTGTGCATTGATAACCATCCCCAAAGCCTTTGTTCTAAAGGTAGGGAGGTCTCTCGAGGGAGTATATCATTTGCTACACCGAACAGAAACCCTTACTACGAACTTAGTGTAGTGGCTAACTTGTCAGTTTTTGAACATCATAATAATCACAGTGCAGGGGAGGGAAGAATCTACCCCCAAGTCACTCGCCATATAACTGCCAAGGACCATTTGCTCAAGGGATCCGGTATCCACTTCCGTCACTCTGAGTACGTGCATAGAAAAGACAAAAACACGGGCGCCCCTTTGGGGGTGACACGGCTGTGTGAGTCGATGCAGTTCTAAGATGTGGGCTATTGATTATTATGATGACCTACTTGAGTATTAAGAGTGAGTCTGTTTGATCTATCTGTCATGTGTGAAACTTGTGAAAATAATTTTTGAAAAACATTTTGATCATACACTTAATGTTTAGCATAGGGCTTAAAACAACTATTCTACAACTTGCTTGATGTGTTTTCAATACATTAATTCAGTAAAGATCATCCAAAACTCACAATTACATTGATTACTCCCATGTTAAGAGATTGGAAATCCACAACCTTTGTTAAGAAATCCATTCTCAAATGAATCAAAAAGCTAAAGAAACCACTTAGCTACAAGAAACTATTGAAAAAAAGACGATTCTTGTACCAAATTCGAAAGGTATTACTTGAACATCGAACCTTTATCCATCGATATCATGATTGTGTTAGAGGTTTCACTGATGATTATGTTGTAGAACCATTATACTCACGAGCTTTCTTTCAAATAAGAGCCCTTTCTCAAAGGCACAACCACGGTCAGCATATTCATTCTTCTTATCTACCACAACCCTCAATTGAATATCCCACTCATCCCAGCCAAATCATTCACTAATCTTGAAAACAAACTAGGCTATTTGATACACTTATCATTTTTTGAGATTAGGATCAAATCTCAAAAAAGTGCATCTTTTCAAACAGGATTCTGATATCCTTTCATCTTGGAAGCCACAATCAAAGGTTAGAAACGTCATTTGATCATATCATAAGATTTTCATCTTATCAGATCAAGACATCATCATTTTTGCATTTATAAAACTGTGATCTAAGTCTAGAAGAACATTTCAAAAGCATATCCCTGTTGTCCACTTTACAACATGGGTGATAGGGAAGAAAATCCTTTTCATAGGTTTCATACTGGGAATAGTTCAAATGATGAAATAACCGATGAAATGATTCAAGAAGCTGAACAGGATCCACAGTTTCACATAATTTTGGACAAGATCTTAGAGCAAGATAAAGAAGGCTACTTTATATTTTTATCAAAACAAGGTGCCAAATTGCCCTCTAACTACAATATGGAGAAAATTAAGGAAGATCTTGAAAAGACCAAAACTCCATTAAATGATCTTAGTAGTCTTCCTCAACAAATAAGAGCACTCCAAAGGAAAATCAAGGAAATACAAGGGGGCACAACTACAAAGTATTTTGACGGAAATATGAATGTAACCTCTTCTCCTCCAAAAGCAACATCATCCAAATTCAATGTTTTTGAATTTTTGCAAAGGTTAACTGAGAAGCCCAAATCTAAGCCATCAAATAAAATTGACCAATCCTGTCATGTCATGCATTTATCTTCATCCCCCATAATTCAAAATGAACCTCACGATTCCTTCACCCAAGATAATGATTTCATTCAATCACCTTCTTCTATCATATCCTTTACATCCGATGATTCATTTCAATCTACACATCTCAATCAAAACATTCTACAAACCCTTCTTATTTTTTATCAAGATCCCATCTCTCAAGAACCATATGATGATCCCCTCCTTTCATTATTCACCCATGATAATCCTCTTCCATCTCAAGAACAAAATGTTCTTCCAAGTTCTTCTTCCACATCATCTAATCAATCCATACCATCCCATGATTCTATTGCATCACAAAAGCATGATAGTTCTTTCGTCCTATCTAATGATGTCTTACCAATTGATGATCAATATATGATTTCTACAAAATCTCACGATTCCCTTCCTCATCAAGATCAATATATGCTTCCATTCAAGGATGCCCTTTCATCCCATGAAGATGATTATCCTTCTCATGATCAAGATATGCCTTTCATACCACTTCATAATCCTTTTCCAAGTCAAGATCAAAACATCCCATCATCCCCATGTCAAGAGCCTATCACACCTATTCAAGTTATCCATGAACCCCACACCTATAAATTGGGATCCTCCACCTTTATCCATTCTGGTTTACTTCCAACACCTATCCTCTCATCCATATCATATCCTCCCCAAAATGGACTCGCATCTTGTTTTACAAACAATACATATCCCATTGGTAAACAAATGTGTGAAATTATGAATTACAAAGGAAAAGGTTTAGGCCTTCATGAGCAAGGTATCCTAGAACCCCTTTCTGTCCAAGCACATCCATATTCTCATGGCCTTGGTTATACACCTCGTGCTCAACCTAGGTATCCTAGTCCATCAAACTCTTCATCCATCCTAGGTCCTTATCCTAGTCCATCAAAAACTCCATCTATCCTAGGTCCTTATCCTAGTTCATCAAACCTTCCATCTATCCTTGGTCCTTATCATCCCAACCCTACCTCATCAACCCTTCCATCCATATTAGGGTCCCACATTTCTCCATCTCCTATTCTTCAAGAACAACAAAGGCACACTTCCTTGATCCACTTTCAAAATCCTTCCTTCATTAACTCATCCATCATACCTCCATATCGTTCATCTCAATACACCCCTCCCATTGCTCTTGGAAACAATTTGGGTGCCAAATATCAAAAGCTTCAATATAAAATTCCATATGTATCAAAGGATCAACATGTCTCCTCGAAGAGTCATGCAAAAATAAAAGAAAATTTGATCCAAAAAGCAAAAGAATTATTCAAAAGGCCACAAAGGCCCATCAATTCAAAAAAAAAAATTCAAAGACCGCAAAGGTTCATAAATCAAAAAGAAAAATGTCAAAGGCCACAAAGGTCCACAAAGCAAAACTCAAAGTCAGAAGTCATGTGGATTCCTAAAAGTCTCATAAAAGCAACAAAATTGAAAGTGGCATCCAAATTTGATAATCCAAAAGCTTCCTCCAATTTTCCATCTAATAACCTATCACCTTCCAAATCCATTTTTCCTCCATCACTCCACCGCCCTTCAAGGTGTGTGCCAATATTGATCTTTCCAACCTTTCCATTTATCCATCAACAGGCCTTCCAACCTCCTATCCATTATCCAACATTAATACCCCATCATTCTCCTTTAATCCAAACTTTTGCATAAGTCCTTATTCTTCCATCATATCATTAATCTGCCAACATTTAGGATTCTATTTCCCATTTCCATGGTTTATTAGAGGGATATTTGGTTGTGAAACGTGATGCTTAAGTCCTTCCTCCATCTCCCTATCATCCATATCCTATCTTCCATATTCCTCTTGCACTCTACGCTTATGAACAAGTTTCATCCATCCTATCATTCATGGTCATTATCCTTTCTATGTCCATTCCTTACATTTCCACCTTTGATCTTGACAAGGTTAAGGATCTTCTTGAACATCATATATTTCATCCAAATCTTCCATACCATATCCTTTGTCATGCATCTTCTCTTATATTGTGGGGAATCTTGTTTCTTCAATTGGTCATCACATTCCATCTTAAATGTCTTTGAAAAGTCCTAAAAAAAATCCATAAAAATCAGAAAGGTCTTGAAAAAGTGCAATAAAAATAAGTGGTGAAAACCTGGCAAACAGGCGCAACTTGTGATCAAAATGGGCTCCTCTATCTATTAGCTTATGTCTTGCATTCGCTTTACGACATCATCTATCCATATCTATCATTTGTACATATCTATCATATCCATATCATGCAACGGGAATCCTTGTGTTTCATCATGGCTTGATGAAATTTTTACATATCCATCATATTCAAGTTGTGTTTAAACTGGGGGAAAAAACACATAATAAACAAGAGAAGGGCAACGAGCTTTTAGAACATCACAAACGGACAAATGACAGTTTGACAAAACGCAACATACATTGACGCATCAAATCAACCACAACACCAAAACGATCACTCAATGCCAATGAAATCAAACAATATGGTCAAAACAACGATAATCAAAACACAAACATCAATGTTGATAACCAAGTTGGATGATCTTAATCTGAATAATGTTTGGAATAATTTAGGCAAAATTTGAATTGTTGGTTGATTTTCTATCATATCTCTGGAGCAATTCGATGAAGTACTAAACTAGAAAAGCAAGGAAGGAGTATGATTTTTCTTTGTCTGTTGTTTGTGAGGAAATCATTAGTACTATGCAAATTGGTCATGAGACATGCTCTACTAAGTATCATTAATGACATTTCAGAATTTGCATAGGAAATGGGTTAACTCTTGTTTGTTTATGCAAGAAATACTCAGGTCATCTCGGTTCAATTATACCTAGATGCTTGTATTATTTTTCTATATCAAAAATCATGAAAGCAATACTCAAGTCATCACTGGTGCTAACATACCCTTTGATGCTTATTAACTTTCAACATTTCAATGCTCAATGATGACATAAAAAGCACAAATAAGCTCTCAGAATGGCAATATTGTACAGATAACCTGCATGATTAGTATAGATTGCATTCATGTTAGAATCTGCATTTTGCATTTATAGATTTTCCCAAAAGCTGGCAAAGTATACAATGTCTCAATAAAAAAATCAAAGCTGATCACATGAAAACACTATGAGGTGCTACCCCCAGATGCTGTTGGTCTCACACCACTTGCTCCTACATCAGAAGATCAAACCGTCAATAACATCGGAAGATCGGACCATTATTCAAATCAAAATGGATCATCAAATCAATCAAATCAATCCAATCCGAATACATCATTCGACTATTTGTTTTCAACAACTTTTAAGACAAATTTATCAAAATCTTGTTTGTTTTTAACAACTTTAGAAGCAAACTTATCAAACAAACTATTTGTTTTTCATCATCATGGAAATCAAATTTATCAAAATCCTACTTGTTTTTACCAACCTTAGAAGCAAACTTATCAAACAACTATTTGCTTTTCATTAATTTGGAAGCAAATATATCAGCTTCTATTTGTTTTCCAACAACCTTGGGAACAAATTTATTAGACAAACATCATCAAATCAGGGCAACGCAATACGCAAACAATCAACACAGATTGGGGCATTTTATCACATTCTATCATTATAGGGGCAATTTAGGTCATCAATTTTTCATCTCACATCTTTCCACGTCAATTTCTTCATATCATCATTTTCGAACGATGAATCGACATCTTACAAATCATAAAAATCCAAAAAATTCAAACAATTCAAAAAAATCAAAATCTTATCGATTCATCGTCCAAGGGGGCATATACCTATCAACATTCGACAATCAGCGTTTGGGGAAAATTTTAAAATTCTTTGAAGCAATGCGTAAAACACATCACTTCAAAGAGGGGAAAAATGTATACACCTAAAAATGGTCACATCACAATAGTATGGGAATTAATTAAATATTTTTAATATTTAATTAAATCTCTAAATTCAATCTGCGTATAAATAAATCTAAATAATTTATTTATATTGTTCATTCTTTCATTTCAATTAAATAAATAAGTTTATTTAATCACTTTTCTTATCCATTTCTTAATTAATTAAATAAACATTACGATTTATTTATATTAATTATCATATAATCTTGGCTTGAATATTTTATTCAAAGAAAGATAAAATATTCTTCTCTTCCAAAAATCCATTCACAATTCCATATTCTCAATATTTAATTAATTCTTCTAAAAGTCTATTTACAATTAAATATTCCAAATATTTAATTAATTCTTCTAAAGTTCATGCACAATTAAATATTCCAAAATATTTAATTAAATCTTCTATAGTTCTAAAATCAAAAATCAAACTCACATGAAATTAAATAAATCTATTTATTTAATATTGGATTATCTTCAACAACCGTGAAACAAACTTCCAAAATAGAAAATTAATTTCTCTGTTTCTGAGCAAGCTTGTTCCCGTGGGTTGAAGACAAATCTTCATTCTTCTCTCCAACCTCTCCATCTCTCACCATTCAAAATTACTAGACAATCTCACAGCCATTGATCTTTGCCAGCCAGGCTCTTGCCTGCAAAAAGCTATAAAAGGGACTGTTGGGTCTCTGAAAAACATAGAAGCTTTCATATAGGAAAACTATAGTCAATTAGCTTTTCAGCATTCAGAGCCTTTAGAATCATAGCATAGCATAGTTTAGCATATTAGCATTCCATATCATGGCTTATCATCCTCATATCATAGTCTTAGAAGCATTCATAATCCACAGCCCCTGTGCATATATGTATCAGCATTTCACTCCATCAGCATATAGGATAGAAGTACTCTCCCTTTTGCATACTCGTTCTGCAGGTTGCCATTCTAAGAAGCCTTGCTTACACAATCTGAGAGTAGCAACTTCAAGAGAATCATTGGAGATAGAGAACAATGGAACGACTCTGAAGAAGCTTTGTTTGTTTTCTTATAATTCAATTTATCTTGCTTTCTTTGGTTTAATGTTGCATTGGTGTGTTTTGTTTTACTTTGATACTAACATTTCCCACACACAGTTTTTACTTTTGAATTATGAAAAGAAAGTGTGTTAATGCGAATATGCAATTGATTGACCGTATAATTATGGGAACTAGATGTGAAATCTATTTTTTGATAACCAATTTGAGAAAGAGGTGTGTGAACATACAACACAAGTTATCATTTAGGAAATTTGTTTATTCATTAATAAAATCTTTGGACAAAGTAATACAAATTACTTGCATTTTCAATTCACAATGTCTATTTATTACAAATCAGTCAAATAGGTCATACTCAACTAGAGAGTATCTAGAGTTGTATGGTATATTGTTTGTAATTAGAACACAACACCAATTCTTAGATGTCATGATGTGTTAGGGTTCACGCAGATTGGAGCAATAAACATTAACAATTATATGCAAATTAAATAACCTAAAAATAACAATGAAGAATAACACAAAAGAGATCAACACATAATTTAAAGTGGTTCACCCAATATGGGCTACATCCATAGAAACTCAGCCATCCAGTGATTTTATTATCCAGTGCAAAATAGATTACTATCTTTTGAACACTATACCACAACATACATCCCAGCCACTTATAACAAGCCTTTTGAAACCTTCTATAATTAGGGTTTTACAAGATCTTTTTGTATTTGACCTGTTAACGGGAAAACCTTGACATGTCAACGGGAAAAAACCTTGACGTGTCAACAGGAAAAAAACCATGACATATTAACAAAAAAATTTCTTCAGGGTGATGCCTTGAACCCCATTTCTTGTTATAAGTGTACAGTACTTGCATGATTAGTCGCCACATACCAATAATCTTCCAATTAGAGACTGATCAGGCTCCACACCAAATAATCTCCCACTTGGAGACTAATCTTGGATGACACCACTACACTTGCAGCTCCCACTGAATTACAAGTCTGGCTAGTTTCTTATGTCCACCATTATCATTTGTGAAGGTTGATGGAAACTAGTGAGGAAATCAATTACTCCCATGTAACTACCTTTGTCAACATATCTACAAGATTCTCACTAGTGTGAATTTTCTCCAGCTTCAACTGTCCATCCTCTAAAACTGATCGGATGAAGTGGTATCTGAGCTATATGTGCTTAGTTTTTTAATGCAAAGCTAAATTCTTAGCAAGATGAATGGCACTCTGGCTATCAGTGTACAAAGGGCTATCTTCTTATCGTTGTCCCAATTCCTCCATAAAACGTTGTAACCAAATAATCTCCTTACTAGCTTTTGTAGTAGCAACATACTCAGCTTTAGTGGTTGAAAGTGCAACAACCTTTTGTATCCTTGAAATCCAACTGACTACAGTACCTCCTACAGTAAAAACATACCTTGTAATACTCCTCCTGCTATCAATATCACCCGCCAGATCATAGTCAACATATCCTTTTAGAGCAGAATTTGTTCCTCCAAAACATAGTTTCTTTAAAGTAGTATCTCTTAAATATCGGACAACCCATTTTACTAGACATTCCATTGTTCTATTCCTAGATTTCTCATATACCTGCTCAAAACTCCCACTGCATGTGCAATATCTAGCCTTGTGCATACCATTGCATACATCAAGCTTCCAATTGTTGATGCATATGGTATCTTAGACATTTTGTCTTCCTCCCCTTGTGTCTTTAGACACATCCCCTTAGTCAACTTAAAAAGACTACGAAAAAGTTTACTAACTACTTTTGCATTCTACATGTTAAACCTTTTCAACACCTTCTCTACATACTTTGAGATAAAAATAAGTTTATGTTTCTCCTATCCCATGTGATCCTCATACCAAGGATTTGTTTCGCTGCACCCAAATCCTTCATAGCAAATGAATTTGCTAATTTCTGCTTAAGTTCATTAATATGTTGCATGTTAATTAGACCTGAAAACAAGCATGTCATCAACATAAAGCAACAGGATAATATAGCTACCATTACCCAATTTCTTAAAATAAACACAATAATCAGAATGACATCTTTTGTAACCTTGTTCAGCCATAAAACTATCAAATTTCAAATACCATTTCTGAGGTGCCTGCTTCAGACCATACAAAATATTCTTTAACTTGCACACAAATTCCTCCTTACCCTTGACCTCATATCCATGTGGTTGTTGCATGTATATTTCCTCTTACAAATCCCCATGGAGAAATGTTGTTTTCACATCTAGTTGTTCAAGATGCAAGTCTTTCATAGCCACAAGACTTAGAATGGTTCTAATAGAAGTCATCTTTACAATTGGAGAAAATATTTCATCAAAATCTATACCTTTTTTCTGTGCAAAACCTTTTACCACGAGTTTGGCCTTATATCTTTTCTTGCCTCCATATTCTTCCTTCAACCTGTAAGCCCATTTATTTTGCAATGCTCTTTTACCTTTAGGAAATTGGACTAAGTCCCAAGTCTGATTCTGCAGTAAGGAATCCATTTCCTCTTTCATGCCTAGATCCCACTGCTTTTTGGTATCTATCTGCAATGCTTCTTTATAACCTTCAGGTTCACCAGAATCAGTTAATAATATAGAATATAATGATGGAGAAAATATTTTTGGAGGTCTAGTTATCCTTGTAGAACGTCTAACACTTGCAAGAGTGTGTGGGATAACTTGTTGTTGAGCAATAGGTACCACTGGCATTTTATTTTCTGGAATCTCATCTAGCACCACATATTCCTTTTTGGCCTATTCATGCTTCTTTTCCTACAGCTGATCCTTATACATAACACTAGTAGAATTTGGAAAATAAATGACTACGTGACTAAAATTTTTAGTCACATGACTAAAACTTTTAGTCACGTGACTAACACTAGTAGTATTTGGAAAATAAATGACTAATTTGGTCATTTATAAGTGACTAATTTGGTCATCGGGTAAAATCACAACTAAATGACTAAATAAATGGCTAAATAAATGACTAATATCAGAAAAATAAAAATTACTAAATAAATGACTAATATCAGACAAATAAAAATAACTAAATAAATGACTATTACTCCTCTATTCTTTTTTCTTTTTCTTTTGATCATAATCCATAGAGCTTAAGCCCCCCTCATGGGACCTCTACCTAAGTGGGCCATTTGGCTGCCTAGGTTGCTTGGTGCACCAAAAATACCTATTGCATAAACTTGAAACCAGGGCTTATCATCTGCTAAAACGTTTTTCAAACGAGGGCTTTATTTTTCCCCTTTTTTTATTGTTTATTGAGTTTTAAGAAGCATACCCTAAAACCCTGTCAATATTTTATTTTCAGGCTACAACTCACAAAATTGGACAAGTGAAAGGTCAATACCAGCGAAGAAGAGTTTGGAGGAGTAAAAACCAATAGCGAGCGGAAAGCAGCAAAAACCACTAACAATATAACATAATTTGGGCAGAATCTTCAAGTAAGTTCTGTGACAAATTGCATCATCTTTAATATCAAACTACAATTCCTTACTACCACTACTACACAGAAGGGGATTTTAAGATATTAATTTAAGACAAAATATTAATTTTATCTTAAATATATATTTTATGTTTAAATTATATTTTTAATTTTCTAATTGTCTTAAATTAAGACAATAAAAAAAATACTTTTTTAAAATAAGTTTTTTTACACTGAAGGCATATCCAATTTGAAAGGGCCCAACCTGAATTTTGCATTCAATGGTATAGATTTTCTAAGAAGTCTTCATTGATGAACAAATTGATCCTTCTTGTTGGTTTGTTTGGTCAGATTCAATATTAAATGTAGTTCGTTGTGGTCAGGGGATGTATGCAGGCCAGTTGCCATAATGAATCTTTATGTTTTGATTGTCTGGTCATAATGGTAACACATTGAAGATCGATAGGTTTTAGAGATAGTACATATTTAAGCCGGAGACATGATTTTTTGATCCTTTTAAACATAACTGTGTAAAAAAATCTATATGCCAGCATGAGACTGTTTCCAGTCAAACATAACACCTGTTTGAATTTCCTTCATTGTGCTATTTGTCGATGTTCCTCCTTCAAGTTATCAAGGTCCTATTTTTTTCATAAAAGCGTAGTTGCTAGCATAGCCGTGGTAAAATTGCAAGTTAATATCGAGTTAGTGATTTAGACCATCAATTAGAGAGCTTTATGTGAATATTTGGAGAGTTGTAACTATGTTTCATTCCAACTACCAACCTTAGAGCTTATCTTCCCTACCACCTTGCAGAGACCATTAATTAGTGTACTGTAGGCAATAATATCAGGCGAAATGCCAGATTGTATCATCTCAACAAATAAAACAAGAGCTTCATCTACTCTGCCTCTTTTTCAAATCCCATCAATTAAGGTGCTATATATATGTAACAATATCAGGAAAACAATGTGTGTGCCCCATTTTGTGCAAAATACCAAGTTCTTCCTCAATGTGATCCCCTTTACACAGAGTCTTTATGAGAGTATTATAAGTGATAACATTTGAATGTATTTCCATCTCTTTCATTTCAACAAGAAGGGAGTTGATTCTATGCAGATCAACAGAGTTACCAAGGCAATTTAAAAGTGTGGCGAAGGCTATGACATTGAGAGGAAGGCATTCAGTTATGGCTGAATGTAAAAGGTCCCTTTTTTGTGTTTCCTGATTTACATACAACATTAATGTACTGAGTGAAGTGCAAAACATTAAATTTGTGCATGATGTGAGGAGGGGATTTCTCCTATTTGTGTGTGTGGTGAGATGAGGTTTTGTATTGTTTTGTAGAATGAAGAGAAGTTACCTGTTTAAAGAGGGGGCGTATCCATTTAAAGTTGTTTAAAGAGGGGGCGTATCCATTTAAAGTTGTGCATCATCTTCATCTCCATCTTCATGTGGTTAACAGAGTAGAGTAGAGCAGAATAAAACCCTAAAATATCATCTCTTCCCTATTAACAAATAAACATAAATGCAAATACAATTTTGCTCATGAGGAAATAAAAATGCCTATGTTTCTTGGTTAGCAGTTTATATTGATATAGTATAATTTAATATATACTTTAAGTTTTAAAAAATTATCTTTATAAAAATTCTTAAATTTTCTTAATTAAATAAGGGTTACAAGATGAAAAGTTATATTATCTTTCATATTTATATTTTGTAATAGATATATTTTTTTAACTTTTAAATAATTATTTATAAAAATAGAAAGAATTAAAAAGTGAAAAATTGGAAATATTGTATGAAGTATGTACATTGAATGATTTTACTTATTGTATATATATTTTAACTTAAAAAAATAATTTATAAAAAATGGCACACAAATATTCGGCGTACCCAATTGCACACCTAAATTGCAATAGCCAGTTTATTTCCCTCTTCTCCTTATTTTCCCTCCCTCTTTTCATTTTCCCTCCCTTATTCAACATGCATTTTTCATTTTCCCTCATTTTTTAACGATTTCTTCCATAGATTACCAGAAATATGACCTACAATGGACACTCGTTGATAGAATTTGTGCCGCAAAGAACATCTGCTTACATTAGCCAGCATCATTTGCACTATGCAGAAATGACTGTAAGGGGAAACACTGCATTTCTCTAGCCAATGCCAAGGTGTCGAGTCAAGATACTGTGAGTTTTTAACCTTTTTATGCATGCATTGCCTTCAACTACACCATTTTCTCAATTATGTGACCATACGGATTTGTGTTGCTTACAAACCTACTACAAGAACTTTCGAGACATGAGAAGCAAGCAGGCATCAAACTAGATCTAGATTTTGACGTCTTTATGAAGGTAAGTACTTCTTCCAGAGGGTTGTTTTTTATTAGAAGTTCCTCAAATGAAATCTTTCTTTATGATATCTGCCACTTATTGCACACTGAGCTGCACTATGGCCACAAGAAACAATAATGGAGGGCCAAAAGACCAGCCTTATCATAGACTATGTATTGAAGGTTTGTTTTCAAATTAAGCGGTACAAATTCTTCATAGATTTTAAATATTAAGATTATTCACCTGGGTAATTGCACCTTTATGCATTGTAGCTTCTGGAACTAGAAATTTATGCTGATAAAATAATAGGAAATCAAATGCATTGTGGAGTCTCTGGAGGTCAAAAGAAGAGTCACTATAGGTGGCATATCCAAGCAAATGAGCCACCAACAAGGTAGAAATCCTCTCCAATATTTAGTCAGTACTTGTACTTACTAGCATATTAGATGATAGGTGTAGTAATCATGATATTTGTATATAGTTAAACCAATAGTTATCAATCAACTAACCTTCCTGGACTATACCCTTTAAATTGGGATGTTGCTAAAGCTTAACTAGTTTTATTCATAAATTCATACTACTTAAATAGGCTCATTCCTCTACCTATGGGGAACATTTTGAAGCAGATAAGGCTCTTTAAAACCTTTAGTGATACATATTTTGGTTGTTTAGGTACATAAGCACCTTAAACACCTTTGGAGATACTTGTATTGGCCAACCACACAGAAGAATGATTATGCTTCTATTATGTTCTATTGTGCATGCAACCAATCTACGCCCTTATATTAGAATCTTTGCTTATATTGGAAGTTTCCAATGCCTTATTGAAGATGGGAATCTATCCTATACATTTGATAAGTGATATGCCTATGATTCAGTGTTAGCACAGTTGCATATTTGTATAAATTAGTTTTTCAAAATGGTTGTCTTCACTCTCTATGACAATACCATTGATACAATTATAGATACAGAGTTGTTCTTCTATACCTTTTAGACACATTATGGATTCCATGTAGCATTATTTTGGATTGGGAATCTCAATTACGTAACTGCTATTGCAAATTATTTTGGATATTTCTTGGTTAAAACTGCTATTCTCTATAGCTTATCTACACATTATTTGACATTGATAAGGCACCACATATCTCTTCTATCACTCACTTATTCAGGTTGTCTATGGATTCCAATCTATTCACTAGTTGGACTCGAAATTTCCCTCCCTACTCCAGGAACCTTTTATGAGAAAATGGAACAGGGAAAGACATTGATTTTGTACAACACCTAGCACAAGTACATGTTGAATCTATAGACTTGGAAAAACACAAACCTCTAGAGGTCAAACATTGGATCCAACATCATTTTCAAGTAGGATATAGAGTCCTCTATAGTTAGGCCATTGGGTCCAACATCACTCCCTAGTAGGATATAGAATCCTCTATAGTTAGGCCAACAAGTGCTCAAGAGCTAGCATCACAACAATCTACAATAAATTCTAGTGACTAAAGGTGAGAAATCTTTGCAATTGGCAAGGAGTACAAAAGTAAATAGCAATCCTAAAGATGGAATTAGATACTTATTACTTCTAGGTCTCTAAACAATATTTTAATTTGGAAGGCAATACATCCATCCATGTATAACTTGAAAGGCTTTCTTTCAACTATTGTTATTGTCAATGATAGCTTGGGTACAGTGTGTTTGAATATAGAGGTGGGACAAAGGTTCATGATGTAGGTAAGCTTTGAAGAACTTACTTTTCTACACATTAAACAACAAAGGGGAGAAATCTGTGCAATTCAAGATGGAACCCTAGAGAAGACTTGCAAATTAATGTTTCTTGCACCTATGATATTTTGTGAACAAGATCAGCCTTTGGCTTTAATTGTGATATTATGAATATGGTTGGATTGTATAGAAATTGGGAAATGCAGTTAATTTTTTTTCAAAACCTTATTGCAACTGCTGCTTTGGGTATATTTAGAAAATTTCTTTTGGGTCTAGGAAAATGACATATACTACAATGGTCCATGTTTGATGAATCATGAATATAATGCAGTAGAGTTCCTTGATATTTTAACTGTGAAATAATATTTGTCTGGGAGATATTTCATTTTACACTTGTTTAGTCTGGTATTTAGGGATGATTATATGATATTTACATGGAAAAATCTTTCAAACATATTTTTGAAAGAATAGTGACATATTTAGGTAGAGATATTTGAGTGTGAAGTTTGGCACTTAAATTCTTTGCTTTGGTTTTGAAGGTTGCGTGGGTAGCAGGCCAGTATGCAAGTATCACTTTTGCAGACCAGAGAAATTTTAGTGCAACCTTACATAGTGTTGTAGTAGGATTGAGAGATCCTGAGTTGCCAGCGCGTGTAGATTCTATCTTTGCTTTCAAGAGATCTTTTGTGGAGGCTTGTAAAGGTATATTTTGGGATCATTTCATGATACTGCTCTTTCTCAATCAATAAAAAAAGACCATATTGGTCATCAATTGTATTGTAAATCTTGTAAATATTATGAAATGCATATATTTGATCTAAAGTTGTCAACCTATTTTTACAAATTTGAATAAAATTCGACCAATCCTACCGCAACTGCTTGATAGTGAGTAGTAGTTTAGACTGTTTCTTGATTTGGTTTCACCAAAGCAATTTAGTTGATAGCAGTTGGTATTGTTTTATTTTCTCAGAGTTTTTCAAGCTTATGAATGAAGTTGAGAATGATGATCTCGTGTTCACCCTTGAAACTATTGTGGATAAATTTGGGGAAGAGATGGCACCTTATGCCCTTGGATTATGCCAGAACCTAGTTTTTTTTCTCTATGCTATGTTTAAAAAAATGATAATAGTTAAGATGTAATTGCCTGGTTAGTATGTTACTTGGTTTGATATTTATTGCATGGTTATTCCTTTTTTCAGCACATGTTACTTCATTTAATAAAATATCTTACTCTATTTATAGGCTGCTGCATTTGGAAGTGCATGCAATCTACTAAAGTCGATGAAGAGCTAGATGAGTCAGGTGCATTGGCTGCTATAGGATGCTTGCATGCTATAAGCACAATTCTTGAATCTGTTAGCAGGCTTCCTCATCTTTTCCCTCAAGTGGAACCTATATTGTTGCATATCATACGAAGAATGCTTACTATTGATGGTCAAGGTATCTGCTTCCCCCCCTTTTTTCCTAGGCTATATAGAGACCAGTTCTCTGTAGGGAAAAAAAATATTTAGATTGACTATTATTTTGAGAGATCTTTTCTATGATTTTTATGCTTTTTCCTTGGTATTTTGACACCCCTTTATGGTCTAATTGCCGCTACGCATTAGTTTCATTGACATCCATAAATGCATTTGATTTTGCTGTACATGATAGAAAGGAAATAAATGCTTACAGGTCTTCTTTTTTCAAATGCTTAATTTCTAGCTCATTGGTGTATACTACATGTTTCTATCTTGTGAAGATGGAACTTGAATACATTTTATTTAACATAGCATATAGATTTTTAAAGTTCTTGTCTCGTAATAGGAATAAAAATTCATTTTTGTTAGACATTCCTATCTCCGCCCTTGTCTCAAAGAGTTCTCTCTTTTGTGTTAAAGTGGAATTGTCATTTTTTTTTGAGTAATTTAAGACCTTGCAATTTTTTTTAACTAATTAATTAACTTAAGTTAGGTGTCTTGAATATCTAAATTTTTGTTTCCATAGTGATCACTTTTTAGAAATTTTCTTAGATTCAAAGCTATGAGGGGAGTTCCCCCGATGTAGTAATGTTAGGATGATTTAACTAGCATCTTAGTAATAATGTTTAGGGTGTCCTCAATATAGCTAGCATGGGCAAGAAGGTCAACCATACACACCTAATGATCAACTATATATGTAAATTGTAATGCAATAAGGGTTACTGACATGTGAAGTATGTGCAGCCATCATTTACTAAACCTCCATGACTGCATGCACCTAGAACCCAAGCAAAGCTTACAATGTTAGGATATGTTCCAGTTAAAACCAATCTCAAAACAACAAATATATCTCTGCAAAGAATTCCTGAATAAATTAAACTTATATTAACATTGCCTTAGCGAGCATTAATTATACACTTCATGGACCTACCAAACTCCTAACATCCAAAAATATGGATCAAGCGAACCATCAGAAATGCATTCATCTGGTTCCCAACAATGTGCAAGGAATCGGATCACAATTTTCAATTGTCTAAACAAGGAGAAAGAAGGTTTAATGATTTTAGAAAATGCTACCAAAGTGTTCTAATCGGGCTGAGGCTTTCAAATGTCTATTGCGAAATGAAAGAGTGAGAAGATAGTTTAAAATGGGTGCACAACATAAATAGAATCAAAAGGAAATCACGAGAGTCTTCAACTTAAAAAAAGTCCAATTGCCTGACTTTACAGCCCCCCACAATTACTGGCATCCATGGAGGTCATGTGGGAAGGTGCAAGTAGAGTTTGGAATTGGGATGCTGAAGGAAGCCCTGAAACTGGACCCACATCAGCAAGTGCTATTTTTCTCTCAATCCTCTGAACTTTGAGGATATGCAATCCTTTCAAGCTCCAAAAGAAATTTCTTAGGTCTCATCAACTTATATTTCTCTTCTAATTTGTCTTATACTTATTTATTATCATCCTATACTTTTGTTTTGCTTACCTTTGGTTCCTCTTTGGCTGGTTTTGTTTCTAAGTTTTTAGACTATTCTTATCGTTGGAATGGATGCTGGTACTAATAACAATCTGATCTAAGTGATATTTAACTAGATTTTTTGTAACTATGTCAAAAATAGAGAGGTGGAAATTTTGACATGTGCTTTCTTTTATTTCAAACAGGGTCAAACAATGCAGATGATGTACAATATCATTGTTAAAGCCCTTCAAGATGTAGGGATGTCAGAAATGTATCATCCACAAGATTATTTGAATTTTTATTGCCTTGGAAATCAAGAAAAAAATGACAAGAATGAGCCACTTCCAGCATGCCCACCAGCTGAAAATAGCATTCAAGTTTCAATCCCTCAACTATTTGTGAATTTAAGTTTTCATGTTAGGTTTTGTATAAAAAATATTTTTTCAGCTTTATATTACTAATGTTGCTTCTCGATATAGAAGAAAAGTCATACAGGTAATTGAGAGCTGCAACACTGGTATGTAACTTTGTTGTCATCCATATTTTCTGAAATTGTCATTGGAGCTTACCATTAGTGTAGATTTATTTCAGAATAGTAAAATTAATAAATGCATCTATATAGTATATATAGGTTATTTTGTAATATATGCCCTTGCTAGATATGACCAAATGGGCTAAAATGGTTTTGTGTTTTATTATGTTAAATCTTGAGAGTGTATAAGAAGCTTAAAGAGATACCAGTATCCTATTTAGATTTGGGTTTTGTGACCGATAATTAAATGGTTACCCACAATTATGAGTGTCTAGAAATTTCATGTGGGTATTTTTTGGCCTCCTAGGAAGGTTATCAGGGGTAAGTTCTGAGAAGGGCTGACATTCCATGGAATTACATTTTCCACTTTGGATCCTAAGTTTGTGGGCTCTTCAATGAGTGATGATCTGGATGCTCAAGAAGAGGTAATAGTGATGGCATGGTTGGGTGGGGCATTGATCCTGCAGGTGGGGTGAGAGCGTTAGGTGCTTCTATTTAATCATGTTACGATGTTTGGCATTTTTGGGCTGATGTTTTTATGGTTTATGGGGTGTAGTTCTGTCATTTGTTTCAACCAATACATCAATTTTTCATTTGTAACTGTTTATTTTCATGGGTAGGGACCCCAATATATCCCCCACTAGTTAATATTAAAAAAAATGTTTTAAGATGAAAAAATATAGGCAGTATTTTGTTTGAGTGTAAGATCATATTTTTCAGAAAACTATTTTATCATCCATGTCCAAAGTGTTACTAGATAGATGAGACAACAGTAAGAATGGTTACGATGTTCACGTGTGAAAGAGCAATACTTATTACATGTTGCAAAATGGACTTCAGGATTATTCATCCATTGCTAACAATTTAGGTTCAATAATTTTTTCCATGTAACAAAATCCTGGGAGAAAATTCTAGATATATGATCTCTAAAAGTATGCATTAGAATTTTTTATTTGATTTTTTTGATGCTCTTGACCATTCATATATTGTATATTCTTATCTATAAGTTCAACATTACGAATGTTGATTTATAAATCATGAAGTAGCTTTAGTTTTTGTTTTAAGTTTATATACATTTAAAAGTTTTATATCATAGCACTTCCTTGTACCCTCCTATCCCTCCCCCTACCCCATACTAGCAACATCTCCCATCTACCAGTGGCTATGGTTACCAATTTACAAGAGCATCTTAGCGAAATAGCTTCATATTTCTTCAACAAAGAATTTGTGAGGATGGGAAACCATGTGGGAAATGCACTAATGAATACAGTAATGCTAAATTTGGACATTTGTTTGCTTACCTTCAAAATTCACCAAGTTTCAATTTTGGGGGGAAAGTATGCTAAATGTAGCAGCTAAAGTTTCACCAGTAAAACCAAACTCTGCAACATTCACTTAAGTTCTCACACCATTGCCACAAAATTGACAATTAAATTGCAGATTCAATCCAACGCCTCCCAAAAAGGGAAGGCATTAGACACATTATAAGGTTTCATTGTCAAATTGAATAATACATTTACACATAATGTACAAGTTGCAGCATAATATCCAAGAACATTAGACATGTTTTAGAGATTAAGCCAAAAACAATTCTGGATAATGAATGCATAGATCATATGAAACTCATTATTCAGTTAACATTTTAATCAATACAGATACTAGGGGTGTACAAACTACAACAAATACATATCAGCTAATTATACCAACTTTCCAAGTCTCAAGTTAATTGGTTGCTCCATTTTGAGGCAAGTCAATTGACCATGCACTTGCTAACTGCAATAAAATTTCATCAACTATATTACCCTCCCAATCTTCTGGAAATTCCATGCCTGACAATTCTTGCAGACTCAGAAGAAGCTCTTTCTTCACATCTACAGGAAGTCACAAACAATCTGGATCACTTTCAACAACCATATCTGCAAGCTACAAGAAAAAACTCTTCAGTTATAAAATTGTCTCACTGAATATTTGGTAGATAAAGAAAGCATTTATGATGCAGTTACAGAAAAATTTTCCAACATTAATTCAAGTTTAAGTATCCCAGTAGGTAACTGTAATATATGTTCGTATCTGAAAGATAGTATGAGTTAACCATAAATGAACCATTAGCTTGTCCAGTTTGACAAAGGAAAAACAACTTTCCAGTTTCTACAACATCTCTTACTATCATACTTTGTTGTAAACTGAAAACATCCAATATATTTCTACGGAAAGACAGATTAGATAAGGATTTTGACCTGAATTTATTCCCCTACCCCTTCCTAACAAGATCCCAGATCTAGGATATGTCCTGTGGCACATCCAAGGTTTTTTCAATAAGAAAGAGGTTGTTCGACAAGAAACCAACAATCATAGCACAATAAATCACTACGATGTATTAACTTGTCAACCAAATTAGATGCCAGCAGAAGAGATCGAATCAAAAGCTATTGTTGCACCCAAGGGGGGGAGGTGGGGGCATGAGGTGGGGGGTGAGGGGGGCGGCCACATGTGCCAAGATGAGAGGGACCTTGTCATTGATGTAGACCACAAATGACATAATAATTCATGCTAACAAAGACTCAAAAGAGAAAATGTATTTCCCTAAAAAAATAATCCATTTTTTCTATGATTTGAAAATTAATTTTATCCAGCAAGATGTTGTGCCATAGTTATAGTGGTGGGAGGGAGGGGGAACATGGGCCAATATGAGAGGGACCTTGTCATCGATGTAGACCACAAATGACATAATAATTCATGCTAACAAAGACTCAAAAGAGAAAATGTATTTCCCTAAAAAATAATCTATTTTTTCTATGATTTGAAAATTAATTTTATCCAGCAAGATGTTGTGCCACAGTTATAAGAGCATTCTTTTTTCAATTATAAAATTTCAAGAGGACTGATTTTTGTACTGTGTTCTCCACAAGTAAAGGAAATTTGACATATACAATTTCACTCTTCACATGTATGCCTAGGGAACAAGCTTATACGCTAAACCACAACCTTTCCTTAGGAAATTGATCTATATCAGTAAAGCTGCTTTTTGCAATTATGAATACTTTTATTGCTGGTGTATGGAATCACTCTCACAAGAGCCAATTTCCATTAGGACGAGCTGTAGCCTGTATGGAAGCATTCCAGATGTCCTGCCTTCTTAACATATTACATAGCAGTGGTTATTCCTAGGTTTTTTACACATATGCAATCATACAAATATTGTAGGATATTTATTTCTTCCTCATATGCTATTGCAGTAACACCAGGCCAACATGCTATGATATTTGTGATTTCTGATTAAAATTCTTGATTTATTGAATAGAATAGCATTTGAGTTTTATAACCTCAACATTCTTTACATATGCTCTATGTATTGAAAGGGAAATTCTTCACATATGAAGAAAGCTTTGGAATTTTTGAGCCATAGTATAGAGTTAAATGCACATTGTTTCTTTGGTTGTTTTCTTTAACATATTCCTTCATGCAATTGTTTTCTTATGCAGGCAATTAGTTTATATTCAAAAGCTCTCAGATTGCAACCTAATGATCCTATAATTCTCAACAATAGGAGTGTAGCTTTTTGTTGGTAAGAAGAAATCTAAAAATTCCCTGAATGATTTCTCTTTCTGCATTCGTAACAATTAGCATTTTAGAGGGAAATGAGATAATATTAGTTATACATTCATTAAGTAATTGAAATGGGTGTGGTTTCTATGACAGTTATAATCAACGACTAAGGAACCGTCCTGCCGCATTGTCAGAGATTCAAGCATTGTCAGGAATGGACCCTACAGTACATGCAAAGGTATAGCATTAGACTTAACTTTTACTTTGATATCATGATATCTTTATACTTTAGCCAGGGGCTCATCTATTATCTTCCCTTTTTTTTGTTGTTTAGCTTTCCTTGAAAGATGCAAAGAAGGCGTTGAAAAGTGAAAGTTCTTTGCCAAAATCATACTATCATAAAGCAATGGCACTAAAGCTGGTAATGTTGAACCTGCTGAATTATTTACATATTAAATGTGTTAATACTACAATCCTTTATGAAGTTATCAATGATTGGATTTAATGTAGCCAATTTTTCTGTCATAATGTTTTGCTGAGGCAATCATTATTTTTCCTATCTATGCTTCTTAGTGTATAACTATAAAATCTTTAGAGCATTACAGTGGACATGCAAAGTATTGACTTATGTTATTTAGTAGTATTCGTATTTTTTGAAATTGTACTAGAATATGTAGAAGTTAGAACATTAGTATTGAAGGTTTGGTAGGCTTGCATCAATGTTTGGAACATAATAACAAATTAGCTCTTTTGGTGGTTCTAGTGCATCAAAGAAGATAATTGTGAATGGTTGAGATTTCCTACCAGAGCCAGAAGGGAGTATAAGAACTTTGATTGGGATTTAGGGAAATATGTAGAAATCCATTATAGTTAGATGATTAAGCACACATGCTATAAGGACTATCAAGGGATAGTTGGCTAAATCAGAAGATCCAAAGCAGCAGCAAAAAGTAAACTTCTTTGAGTTAGCATGGATATGTCATGGCAATATTAACAACATCATCCTGACATGCATAATAATTCTGAGATGTGCAGGTTCCTTTGTGTTTATTTAGACTTTGTTCAGATTGCTTTTTCTCTAAGTTACAAGTTCGGGTTCGAGGGTTCGGTTCACAGGTTCGGTCAAAAAAATTTATGATTGGGTTCGTCCATACAAAAAATATAAAAAACAGAAATAAATACATATTTACAACAGTAATTAAGTTCAAAATACCACACATAGCATCATATATTGTATGATAAACAAAACCACCATAAAAATAAAAAAATATTAGAATGTCAATTAGTCAAATTCTAATGTCATGATATATATTAAGATTAACTACATTGCTGCATTTCTCCTTGCTGGTAAGCATCAAGTAACATCAGGGAAGATTTTCCAATTGGATGATGATATTATAGATGAAGACTTGTAGGCAACCTTGGAAACTTGGACTTGGAGAGTACTTGGTGAATCAAATGAATTTAATGGGAGTTTGGGGGCAATGCCCCTCATGGGGGTTTGGGGGTAGCATCCCCAGTGGGGTCAAGGGGCAGCACTCCTCATGGGTTTCTAGGGGATATGCCCCCAGTGGAGTCAAGGGGTGGTGCCCCTTGCCAGAGCCTACCCTAACCCACAAGGGATTGGATCCAAACCCCGAACCTGGGCTGGCTCGGACTGGGACCTAGGTTGTCTAGGGGCTGGATGAGTAATATCTATGAAGAACAAATTTAAGTAACTCTTTTAAACCATAATTGTCCAGTTCACCGTATGAAGTCCAATTGTTGGTATTTTAGCTTCTTTTGTAGGATACAATGGACAAAAACTAGTCCAAGGAATGTTTTATAATCTCATTGTTATAGACAAATAGGTGCTCAAATGTTTGACAAGTTGGTAAACTTAATCCATTTCACAGATACAGCGGGTATAGAATGGAGACAAGTAGAACATAAAAGCATAACATGCCTATGAGTGGTAGCAATACGATATCCCCATTTGCTAGAATATTTGTAATCCATATGTTGAGGCTACTGCAAATGGAATGTAGTTGTCTGAATGTGCGCACCTATGAACAATATATGAATGTAGCTTCCACAATATTAGAATACACATGTATGACTAAAATAAAATTTATTGCTCACAAAAGGAATTAAGCCTAAAAAAATTACATTAACTATTTTTCATTGAAGAGTCAATTTTCCAGTTTGTCTACAATGTCACCTGTTAATCATTGAAGTGCATTGATGCTTCCGTAAAACCTTATTAATTGAAATTTCTAAGTTTAGTATGTGCTAAATCCAAGATAATTTGATGGTTTACTTAAAGTAAATAATTCCCCTCCTAAACTAATTGCATACTTATATTCTTTTGGTTTATTATTTATTTATACTTGAAAGCAATTTTTGATCTTCAACAACTATAGACCCAACTGAATTAATTGATTTGCATATTCAAAAGAATAAATTTATTTTTTTGATCATGCAATGATCTGAGGCTGATGTAGTTGTTTTGGTTGGTAGTTAATATTTACTCCTTTGAAATCACCTAAGTTTGCACTCAGAACTACACAAGTTCTAAGTATATCATATCCAAAATAATGTTTATTATTCACATAAGGAGTTGAGTATACTAAAATTGCATTAACAATTTTTTATTGAAGAGTTATTATTTCTCAATTTGTGTACTAATTCTTCCATAAAACTTTGTTATTTTGAAGTTTAATATGTGCTGAATTGAAGGTCATGTGATGAATTGCCTTAGGCAAATAATTCTCCTTCTATAATTGAATATTTGTATTCTTTTAATTATTATTTATACTTCAAAGCATGTTTTTTTCTTCAGCTGTTACATACCCAGTTGAAGTAATTAATTTGCTTCTTCAAATGAATAAATTTATTTCTGAACATCGTGCAAAGACTTGAGGCTGATGCAGTTGTTCTGGATGGAAATCAATATTTATGTCTTAGAAATTTTGATGCAATGCAGGGGATCAAGCAACTCAACTCACTATGCTCTTGGCAACAAATCAGAAAACTTCTCTTTTGAGGCAATTTTCCTTCAGAAAACAACTAGGTTCACAATATCCAAATTGAGAACAAGGCACCATAACCACTTTTTGTATCCACAAACCACCTTAACAACATCAAATTGACTGATTCAAACCTTTACATCAACTCATACAACCCAAACATAAAAACATTCAAAAGTGGTATGTCCAAACTAGCAAATTAGGCCTATTTAGACCCCTCCAACAAACAACTTCACATTTTGAAGCCCATTTCTCCTTCCTAATGCCAAAACAAATGAAAATAAGTCTGCACAACCATCTTAGACCATTCCCCACCAGCATTCATGATATTTTACCATACACTTACACTGAACCTTCAAATTTGACTCCAAAATAAGACATTGACAATCTGCCATGCACAAAATAGCAGATAAATGCACAAAAATCCTTTTAATACACCCATTCCTATCTAGATAGGGTTCAAGGATTACCAATACAACCTTTCAAATCACTTTCACCAAAGGAGAGTACCTTTTACATCATCAAAACACAAAATATTGACTGTACACTGTCAATTTCCAGAATTTTGCATAATTTTCAAACCTAGGGCATCATGAAATCAGACCTAATACTCTTCATCAGCATCTGCCACTTGGTGAACTTGAAGAACACATCAAAATAGAATTAAAAACCAAAAATCAAGAGTTTCCATCTATTAAAATCAAAGATATGCAATTTATTTGCTCACTGCCAACCCTAGATCAGGTTTTTAGCCGCTTGGAGTAATTTCCAAATAACTTTCACAAAACTAAATAATTTTTCATGAAACCAAAAGCACATTAAAGTAGATTCATAGGGATATCACCTTCAATGGAGGAGGAGAGGTTTCTTGCAAGTATATGGTCGTACAATGGCCTGAAATTAGAAAATTTATGGAAAAAATACAGAAAATCTGAATTTCATTAATTTCCACACTCCTACATCATCCCCAAACCTTCCTCGAAGTTTGTGAAACCTATAATTGCTTTAAATGACCAAAAAAATGCCTAGAAATTCCTGTCCAACTACCTAACTCTTCACCTTCCTTCATTTTACATCTTTTTGCACTTTTGCAATGTTGCTTTGACAACATTTTGTCAAATTTTGCAATTTTTACATATAATAACTAATGACTCCAAAATGACTAAATATGACCTTGTACATGCTAAATGTAGCCATATAGGCCTTATTACAGCATAAGAACAACTTTACAAAATCAAAAATCAAAATTTTCCTTATTGAGGCATGATCATGCTTGGGTGCACCTACACCAAATTGGTCAAGTTTGCACCCAAAACTACATGATTTTTTATTCTATTATGGGTGTGCGCAATCTGGGTTACTATTGTTCGATTCCATTTAAATATTACAAGAGGTCAGAAAATTGAAATGTGGTTGAGCCACAAAACATAGGGAAAGAATCAGAAAATTTGGCAGATTCCTTTCAAGTAAATATCCCAAATGCATATAGACCCTCCTTCATATTCATAGAGGCACAAATAAAATTGAAGCAGTAGTACACTCGAGGGGACTCAAATTGAACATTTAAGTGTTGTGATGAGAATTTATAGTTGAATTCCTTCTCTTATGATATTGGTGGAAGTGTTTATTTTTATTTTTGGTGCAAATTATCCTGTATGACCTTTAGAACTATTAGGGAAGTTGGTTTATTTTATGGTAGGTTGAACGTATTGTATATAGTCTTCTTTAGGATATATTTCCTTGTGGGATATTTCCATTAAGCTTAGATGACCTGATCAAGGGGTATGTCTACCATCATGTTTGCCCAAGATATTCACTTGGCCTTGTCTATTGGGTTGCTTCAACAACAAATGAATGTGGTAGTCTATCTATTTAATTTTTTTGTAGGAAATTGAACACAACTCTCCACCATGAAAGCCCCAAGAATTCACGACTTTAGCTTGTTCCATTTGAAAAATTATTGTTGATAATCTTTATGGTCTTTGAGGAAGATAGTTCATTTTAATTTAGGTTTTGACTACTATGTGTGATCTTTAATGTTGTTGTGGTGGTTTGTTTATTTTATGGTTGGTTTAACTTTTACATTTCTATGTGCCTCATGTTGAGTAGTAGCCCCTCCCATATTCTCAATATTGTTTTCCAGTTTGTTATAAATTCTTGGTTCAATTCTAAATTTTGATTGTATCATGTGGAGCTTGAAACTACAGTTGTTCTTTGGTTATTGACAAGCAAGTATGTGCCAATTTGTTATTTATTCGAGTATTGTTTGGAACTAGTACTCTAGGTGGCTTATTTGAATGCTTTGTTTCATTATTTGATTGTCTTCCCCTTTATCTGGTCAGTTGGAGAGCCTTCTTTCTATGGTAGCTGGAGTATGGTTTGATGATCCTAGTTTGCAGCTTGAAGCAACAACTCAATTTTGGAAGTTACTATCAATTGGTAAATTTATTTAATTTATGTTACTTAGGTGATTATGAATTACTTTTCATTTCACTTACATGACATTGGTTATGATTGATGCATGTTTCTGTTAACAAAGCGTAGTCCTCCCATTGAGGAAGTTATTGAAGTGGGTGTGGTCCCACGTTTTGTAGAGTTTTTGACAAGGCAAGACTTTCTCCAACTTTAGGTTCCATTCACAGTTTTGTTTTGAACTTTTCTAGGTTAAATTTTGTTTGTTAGAGTGCACACTTTTTTATGCTAATCTTATCATTATGTCTTTTGTGCATGGGTTCTTTTGGTAAAGAAGAGGAACATAAGGCATAAAATTTTTGAGTCTATTGAGTTTACTGGTTTTCACCATCCTTTACAAAAATTGTGACGCTTTTTCTAATTCCAAGAAAAGGATTCTTTAAGTAGTTATTCAGTTTTTTGGCTTTGTTGTTGCTTGTAGTTTAAGGCAGCATGGGCATTGACAAATATAGCTTCAGGCACATCCGATCATACTCGAGTAGTCATTGACCATGAAGCAGTACCAATTTTTGTACAACTCCTTAGTTCTCCAAGTGACGATGTTTGAGAGCAGGTTAAATTTTGAAAACCGTTTTTCTCTGTTATCTGAATCCATATTTATGAAATTTTGAAATTCATCATCTCTGAAATATTGTTGTCCTGATTTTTTTCTTAGGCTATTTGGGCATTGGGTAATGTGGCTGGTGACTCCCCAACATGCAGAGATCTAGTTCTTTCTCATGGTGCTCTCATGCCACTTCTTGCTCAATTGAATGAACATGCTAAGCTTTCAATGTTGAGAAATGCAACATGGGCTTTGTCTAATTTCTTCCGAGGGAAACTACAACTAGCGTTTGAACAAGTATATCAGTTCACCCATGTCTTTCCTTGTTTTAACTTGAATAATTTTTATATTACTATTTGTTTCAAGCACTTGCTGAATTATTTTTTTCCCTTAGACAAAGCTTGCTCTACCTACGCTTGAGCAACTTATTCATTTGAATGACGAAGCAATTCTAACAGATGCTTGTTGGGCTTTGTCTTATCTCTCAGATAGGACAAATGATAAAATTTAAGCTGTGATTGAGGTTGGTGTCTGTCACAGGCTTGTTGAGCTCCTGCTGTAAGTGTAAATAGTTAGTTTGTTATGGTAGAGATAGGTGTTCTATTTCCCTTCAATGTTAAACAATATCTTGGGTAATACTATCCTATGCTAGTTATATATTAAATTGTAAGGCACCAGATATAATGGATGGTATGGCTTAGATTAATCCATTTGGCACCATGTTTGGATTGTTATATGTGTTTATAACATGCACAATTGCTTTGTTTTAGATATTTTGAAAAAATGCATGTATGTTTATGTTTACAGCCATCCCTCTCCATCTGTCCTTATATTAGCTCTCCGAACATTGGGAAATATTGTAACTGGTGATGATTTGCAGACTTAGGTATAAGTTTATATTGACATTTTCTTTAGATTTTCATATCAATAATTAATTGTTCTTTTTGCAAGTGTATGATGCTATCATTGTACTATTTCATTGACTTGTGTTATGGTGTTTCATTTAATTTCAATACATAACAATAATCAAGCACTTCCTTGCCTATTAGCTCTCATAACCCATAATCACAAGAAGAGCATCAAGAAGGAAGCTTGTTAGACCATTTCAATCATAACCGCAAGAAACAAAGAACAAATTCAGGTCTTTCTATTTGTTATCTAGACTAGAGAAGCATCTTTGTTGAATGGTGTGAAACTAAATTATTTTAAGGTTTGCTATTTGTTAATGTATATTTTGGTTTTCAGGCTGTGATCAATGCAAACATCATTCCTCCACTTGTTTAGCTCCTTCAAACTGCTGAGTTTGATATTAAGAAAGAAGCAGCATGGGCCATATCAAATGCAACTTCTGGTGGTACACATGAATAAATCAAGTATGTATTATTTTAACATATAATTGCATGTATATAAATATATTATTAATGTACTGGGATTATCTGTAAAAGTACAAATCTTAGGCTTACAATGTTAGGATATCGTTCTATAGTGATTACAATGTTAGAATCCATAGCTTGTTTGAAAGCACCTATTTTAGGCTTTTAGCCATAGCAGCATGGTAGTGAATTGTTTGATAAAATTCTTTGTTAGACATGTATGAAAAATGTGGTAGCATAGACAAGGTAGTGAACTTTTTGAATAAATGCCTCAAAGGTCATGAAGTTCAACCATGCACACATAATGATCAACTATATATGTAAATTGTAATGCAATAAGGGTTATTGATGTGTGAAGTATGTGCAACCCTCATCCACTAAACCTACATGACTACATGCACCTAGAACCCAAGCAAAGATTACAATGTTAGGATGTGTTCCAGATTGCTTCATTAATTCAAATATTTTGAGAGGTTCCTTGCAAAATCCATTTTGTGCACATTATGCAATCAATCATTTCATTCCATGAGATGACATCTCTTTGAAGAATTTTGTCAAACAATTTAGGTGTTTTGTCTATTATTCCACATCTTGCATATATGTCTACCAAAGCATATCCAACTATAACATCCATGTATCTTTTTAATTCCTCTATCTTTCATCAATCTCTTTACTATTTGAACCTCGTACAAATGTTTTAGAGAACATAAGTTGCAACATTTTTAGGATCCAACTAAAAAGGCAGTGTTGTTGGAAATACTCAGCCGATTACTAAATCGGGGGAACTCCCCTCATAGCTCCACCGATAGACTGATGAAAGCATATCAGCAACACTAGAACATATAGGCAAAAGATAATACAATGTCCCACCGATGGGGTGATAGCATGCTTAACCATGAAAATTGCATTCATTTTTTGCATTTTTTGCATTTTTTGTTTGAGTTGTGGCTTTTGTTATTCTCTCTTATTTCCTTACATGACAAGAATCTTTGTTAAATTCTTCAGAATGAGAGAAGGGTAGAGTTGTTTGTTGAACATGCCAAGGTCCCTTTTTATCCAGTTGATGAGGTTCCATAAGCATGATTGGGTTGTGATTCTCATTCTTCTGGAAATTATTGGCATACTTAATCTCATAGATCCATTCAATCACTTTGCGGGGAAAACTATGTTGAATGGCCTGATGTATCCTCTCAAAGAAAACACAGTCCCATTTTGGAGCATTTGAGTAAGTGTTGGAATCATTTCCTATATATCCTTTCCATGCTATAATTTGTAGTAATAACAAATTTTTATAAGAAATATTTTACTGCATTTACTGCTACACATTTCTTCTTACAAGACACCAAATCAATTTTTATATTTAGTGTTTTCTTAAGCTAATGAATAAAGAATCCACTTACATCTGTTGTAGATATTTTTTAGTTCCATGTCTGATAAGAAGGGTGTTAACTATTATTAGATACTTGTAGTAGTTGTACCATCCATTGTAATTTGTATCTACTATTTTTTTTCACAAAAATATTAATAAGTTACACCATGCTATTCTAGGTAACATTCTTATTTTCTTTGCATTATGTCTTTGTATAAATGGTTTTCTATTTCAGTTGATTTAGGAAAGCTAATGATAAATTTAAATTCTTGATCTAATTCTATGACAAGGATTATATTCTCAATACTTGTAACTATTGTTGTAACTAATGCTGTGAAAGATGCGGTTGACCAACCTCACCCTGACTTTTTTTGGTGGTGTTTTCCAGATGGCATATCAGTTGAGAACAACTTATCAACCTCTAGTACTAAACTTTAGTCTTAACTTTTTTTCTCCTCCTGATTAATGATCATTTTGGTGGAAAGCTCTTTATTTATTGTTATTATTATTTTATCATTGATGATTCAAATTAGCCTTCTAATTGGTATGAGGTTGTTCCAAAAATTTGATAACATTACAGGGAGGTTTGAGTGTCATGGAAATGAACATGTCATAAGGGAAGGTCACAAAAGCTTTCCCAGTGGACATACTTCATGTAAGTGCATCATCCTATACTTTTTGTTAAAATCATCAGGGAAGGTTTCCCTTTATTTACAACTTGTGGAAAATTTACAAGGTGTGGAATATACAAGAATACTTGCATTCATACATAAATCAGTTATTAGATCAATTATTCAATAACATGTCATCTTAATAAAACAACACCATGCAAAGAAATAATGAAAGATTTTCTCCTTTATTGCTACATTGCAAAATATTAAACACCCACTTGGAATAATGCATAGAATAGAGTGGAGAGAGTGAAGCATTGACTACTTTGATCTTTGAGATTGATGATTTTTTTACTAAATTGATAATGTTTGAAGTTTTTTTTTCTTTCTTTGATGTTGACTGTAATTAATAAGTTTAATGTTGTGTTGCAACTTGTAGGTGAGTATGTTGATATGATAAAGGCTAGCATTGTTGATCCTCTAAAAGTTATCAGAATTGCATTAGTTGATGCAGAAAGCTAAAATATTTATCTTTATTATAATTAGTGGAACTTGCAACTACAATATTTGATAAAAATCTACTTCCAAACATGCTTTTGATGGATGTTCATATCCTCATCCAAAGCTCCAATTCACACACAGGAAAGAAGGACACTTTCAAGCATATCAATTACAAATTTACAATCAATAATCAAGCTATTGATCAGTTGTTTAGGAATAAGGCAGTTTTATATCACTAATTGAATATTGTCTATTTGTTTGTTGTCTTGCATGAATTCATATTTTTAAAAATTGTAAGAGATAACTAGGAAACATTATATCTAGCACCTAAGTTTAGGGTGCCATAGTTGGAAAAGGAAAAGAAAATGCTTGAATTTTATCCTTTGTATTATTTGGGTTTTTTGTGTTTTTGATGCGCAAATTTTGAAACCTTATTTTTAGGTTGCAGCTCCAAATTGGAGAAGTGAAAGTTGAATACCAGCGAGGAAGAGTTTAGAGGAGCCTTGAGGAAACCAATAATAGTGATAGGAAGAGTTGGATTGGCCAGTTTTCAAGGGGATTAAATGGGTCAAGCCCCTATAGGAGGTTGCTGCCCTTCCAAAAGGATTGTAGTTAAGGAATGGGACAATAATATAAGTATATGAAAATAGGAGTATTTTGTTTAAATAGTGTATGTAAGTTGTACAGTGTCACTAAGACATTGAATTTAACCAATGAGATTTTGATTTGCCAATGAGGCTTAATGAAGTAAATTTTTAGAGTGGTTTTTTCTCCACTCATAAATATTGTGTTGTGGCTCCTCTTGATTTGTAATCTATTTGTGTTTGTGTCTGATCAATCATATTTGTTCAAACATTTTAGTTTTCATTTTATGGTGTTTTTTAACATTTGAATATCTATGATACTTGAAGTTTATATGCATAAATTTAACGAGGATTAATTAAGTTAGATTTGTTGATTTTATGTAAATATATGACTAAATAAATGACTAGTTAACAACAATCAATGACTAATTAATAACTAAATATATACAGCTAAATTAATGACTAAATATATGACTAAATAAATCACTACCATGACTAAATAAATGACTAAATTAACGACTAAATCAATGACCAAATCAATGACCAAATCAATAAATTAATGACAAAATCAATGACTAAATAAATGACTAAAATAGTTTAGTCATAAATTTGAGTAATTATTATAAATAACTAAAATGAAGCCACTAAAAGAAATAGTCATTGAAGCTAAAATTAATGACTAAATATATGACTAAATAAATGACTAAATAAATGGCTAAAATCAATGACCAAATCAGCCCAGCCAAATCAATGGCTAAATAAATGACTAAAAATAGTTTAGTCCATAAATTTTGAGTAATTATTATAAATGACTACAAATAAACCACTAATAGTCACGTGACTAAAATTAGTCATTTATATGCAATTTTTAGTAGTTTATTTAGTCATATATTATTGTTTTTGTACTAGTGTTTCAATGTCCTACTTTGGCAAAAATGTGGGACACAGTATTGTGGGCTGATATTATGTTAATGCAATCTCATAACACGAGCACGTTATAACACACCCACGTTATTTGAATGTAATCCATAATGTGAGTTTGTTTCATTATAATGTGATTGTGTTTTCTCTTTTATGGGACCAAAAAGTGGAGTGGCCACTTTTTGGTCCCCCATCTTGGTGCACATGCCTAATAGATCAAAAGATGGATCAATTGTCACACTATAAATGAGATACCATGGTCAATGAGGTTTTGGTGTAGGAAATAGGTAATAAGGTGAAGAGTGTGAAGGTAGAACAAAACCAATGTGTATGAAAGTGAATGAAAGATAAGATAGGATCCAAATTAGATGCCATAAGATATTCAAAAATTCTCACAAAAAGACAATCAAAGAGACAAAGGAACACAATTATGTCAAGGTGTCAAAAGTGGGCTAGGAAATCACATGGTTAAGCAATAAAAATACATAGGAATCAGACACCTCATCTCAAGAAAGAAATAGAGTGTGTCCTAAGAGTAGTATGATTAATAGTAGCTAAATGTGAATCGTCATTATCTAGCCATAGGTAGTGGGATATAGTTTACAAATATAGACAAGAAAACAACAAAATGGAAAGGGTAGCATAAGGATGGTCACAATGGTGAAGGTGAAAAAGATAAAAATAATAAAAAATATAAAGCACAATAATAGTGAAAAATTACTTCCAATGCATTCAATATCAAGGATTTGGATTAGTGTATTTCAAATTGAATATCATGGGTTTATGTACCATGTTGAATATGAAATTTTAGATTGGTTTAATCTTTTTTGTATAATTGCTTTGAAAAATGGAAGGGAATGTGATGTGGTAAGTGTGTAAAGTACTATGTGAGTGTGGATAGGATAAAGTGATGGCTTGCCATGGATTGTTTCAAAATTTTAACCATAGTTGACTTTGGACTTGGAAGGAGACATGGGAATAGTCAAATCACATGGGGATTGGGAGACAAATGCATGAAGGGACAAACTTAAGACAATGTGTACTCCTTAGGTTATGGGTATAAATAACAAAGGAAAATAAGGACTTCTATCTCAAGGGCTAATCACAAAATGACACAGTGGACCAATGATAAGGATATGGAATGGTTTTTGAAGGAGATAAGTGGGAGACCTCAAGCTTAATAAAGTAATGTTGATTTTACTTGTATAGGGCCTTTGAGTTTCTTTAACGTAGGGTTTTTAGTACATCTATTAGGATTAAATATGTTTTTGAATTTGATTTTATTTCAAACGATTTTATTTTCTTTTGTGTTTGTACACCACCCCTATAGTCTAACCCCATGCAACTAGTAAGATGAAAGGGCTCAACAATAAGGATTAGCTTGAGCAAGATATTATTATCATATGGTTGTTGAAAAATGCATGATATAATAGAGCATGTGAACATCAATATGAAAATGGATGTGTATGTCAAGAAAAAAGATGTTAGATTATAAAATATAATTGTCTAGTTTATTCCTCATAAATATTGCAAGTATATGTGAATTTAATATCAATAATATAGATTACATTATTGAATTTTTTTCATATTGGAACATATGTAGTGATTGATCATAGGCATGCTACTATTACTAAACACTATGAGTAGTGCAAAGATTAACCATAGGTAGTTTCTTTGGATAGTTGAATAGTATAATTTCCTTTCTTTATGATAAATCAAATTGAAACAATGCATCAAGAGATATGCCATATGATCAAGTAGCTCTCTTCTAGTGAGATTCATGAGGTCACTACATAATAAATGATATGCTCTGGTATACCCCCAAGGTTATAATCAAGATTATGTATCAAATACTTAATCACAAAGTGATCTCTTCATGATCCATGTAGCAAGTTATTGTAGGGCCTCTCTAATGTTTGATTAACTTGGTGCTACTATGTGTACACACAACTCAGAGGATGGACTCCTAACTGAATAGTTCATATTTCACACAAGAGGCTTCATTTAATTATCAACCAGGGGATCGTAATATTTTGACAGTGTTGGCACTATATATGAATTCATAGATTCTAATCACACCCTATATCAATAGAATTTAGGTAGTTACACATGTACATAAAAATACAAAAGTTGGAAAAGGAAATAAAACACTTAATTTGTAAAATAGGGGAAATAGATATATGTTGCTACTTTATGCTACGGGTACCTATCACTCAATACTATAACTATTTAACTCCTAAAATTGAACCATAACTAATTTCTCCAGAGGATGAACAAACATTAAGCTACAAAATTCTAATCAATTACAGAAACACTTTTATGAATTCCACATGCATGTAACTAGAAACTATCTTAACTAAATTCAACAATGCATTAGTTAATCTAGTAACATTAAATAAGGTGGATAACAGTACCTCAAGTGGCCCTTTCTTGAGTTGTTGCTTCCATATAAATGTCAAACACTTACTACTTAATCATCAAATTATTATATTGAACTAACCCTTTTATTGCATTAAACCTTTGAACTCTTACATACAATCTAATAAGAATCTACTATATATTTCTCATTCAACAATACATATCTATTGTTTGCAACTAATAATGAGAAAAATAACTAACAACGATCAACAACTACTAGAAATTATTAACTAGAAACTAGATTTACTCAACAACAAATCCAATTATATAGGGTTTGGGAGGAGTCTTATTTCTCTAGCACTAAAAACGGAATCGTGACGTATCTGTCCAATATCCATCAAATGGGGAGAGGGCTTAGTCTTAAAACATAAACCATAATTAAAAAGTAAAAGAAAAGAAACTAAATTAGAACTTTGTCCCTATCGATTAACCTCCATGAAACAAACATGTTTTTGGGAGTTGTCATGTCATGGGTTAGTCATGCTCAAAACATAATTCTTCTCCTTCAAGTAGTCTTATTCAGTGGATAAGAATGTGTTGTGGTGACTCACGATTGGCCATTCAATGGTCACCTTCATTCTCCTCTATAGTTTTCATGCATCAACTATTCTAACCTCTCCCTTGCAACCATCTGCAATCCTTATGTTGTGGGTTGGAAATCTATTTGCTATGGGTTAGAGTCCTTCTAGCTACAAGAGGTTAGTTTCATCCCTAAGGTATACACACCATTAACGATCATAATTTAAGCATAGAATCATAATATATCTCACGAACATTCATGCATTCACACATTCAAATGTCAACATATCATATCTATATTTTCACATACTTAAGTATGTTTTAAAGTGTATGAAAGGTATAAAATATGTATGTGTGTCATAGAAAAAAGGACCCTTCACTTGACATGGGAATAATTCATGATAAATTGACCTAATGAGGCCTTGATTCAAGTGTTGTGAGGAATTTCATACATCCACACTAGGTCTTGGACCCTTCTACACTGAATAAAATGTGTTTATCAATACCTTGTGAAGATGTTGTAGAGTCTTGTAAAGGACTTTCATGCTTTTCTAGACCTAATGAACGTATTTATCCTTAATTCAACATTATAAAACATGTTTAATTACATCATCACATTAATTTAGAAGGCTTGTAAATTAAATTTAACTTTAACCAAGTGTTGTAATGTGTTTTACACATTCACATTGATTTTTGTGCCTTCCTGGGCTATGTGGACCTCATTTTAGTGTTGTAAAGTGTATTTAATCACACTTTCACATTGAATTATGTGTCCCAATCCCTATTTGACATTTACATCATCACTAATAGGTTCTAATTAACCCAAATTGTTCATCACGAGGCTTTAATTGATCAAATACCCGACAAGATGGCATTTTAAACCTTATTTCTTGATTCCTTGGCTTCTTAGGTGTTGGAATGGCCCCTATGGGACCCATTCACCATGCATGGTGAATCAATCCCATCCAGGTGGGACCTATTTTCCATGTGTGGTGAATAAGTCCTAATTAGCCCCATTTTGACCTTTGAGTGGGAAATAAAGTGAAATTTGAATTATTTTCACTACATGTCAGCTTGTGATGAGGTATTAATGGGATAGTAAGGCACAATTTTCTATAAATAAGTATTTTTACCCTCATTTTTATATCTCCCCCATCCATTATCTCATTCACACATCTCTTATCATTTATTTCTCATCTATCTTCTCATACAAATCAATCAAGCTAGGGTTTCTTCATTAGAAGTCATCAAGTTAACTTTCTAAAGCATTCAAGGGCTGAGTCTTCATGTTTTGCTACAGACATACAAGATCAAAAATCTTGCCAAGGTAATCAATTCCATTTTGCATGTTTCATTCCATTCTTTCATCATTTTGGTTTAATTACCTAAACAGGGTTTGACCAAGGCAAACCCCCATGCCCTAACAATCAACATTTTCTCTTTCTTGTCTTGTTTGTGATGCAGGAGCATCCAGTGGTGTAAGGGCAATCTTGCATCACCCAAAAATAGTTAAATTTCAAGTTTCTCAGTTATTAGATGTTTTTACATTTTTGGATACCCTTTTTTTCATAATGAAATTCCCAATTTATGGTTTTTATTTTCGGTTCCTGGGTTGAAAGATATTGCAGTTTTAGTTTCCCAGATTTGCACTTGAAAATCTTCTGAGTTAGATTTGAGGCACTTAGAGCTCCCGGATCGGCCCTAAAACTTGCCAAAATTGGCATAGCAAATTTTGAGTGCGTTATTGACTTCAAGACCTTTCCAACAGTTCAAACGGTTCGTGAATCAGAGTTCCGGATCAAAAGTTATGGCCTCAGGAAGTTGGCGCACTTTCTAGAAGATACAATTGCAAATGCTCTTTTGAAATTTGAACTTCATGTTGTAAATTTTGCCAAACCACTTAAACTCAATTTGAATCGTTGTTTTGGTTCCGCAAACAAATGAGGAGCCTCCCCATTTCTATGGGCGGGATTTCTAATTTTTGTAACTTTTGGGGACAACAAGCTCGTGATATTGTGAAGGTTATTCTCAGAAGCTTCTATGTTCTGTATGTGTTGTAGAACTTTGGGACCTGGCGATCCCCACGCAAAAGAAGCCCTACCTTCCGAACAATGCACCATTCCTGCCTGCGGGCCGGGGTCTCTCAAGTCCTCAGCCGCACCCTTTGTCAGCTTTGTGGGCGGGAGATTTTAGGCTCCTTTGAGGCTTAAGAATTATTTGTGAGATTACATTTCAAAGCCATCTAAGTCATCTCTTCATCATTCAAGTCAAAATATCATCAACAAAAGCCACAATTTTGGGTTCCTAACAATGCATACCTTTGGAGAGAGCTCTTAAATTCCACCCACAGGAAATGGGCTGTGACCTAAAAGCCCCGGAGTCAACCCTTGAATATTCAAAATTCAAAAGCGGACTAATCTACCTATGGGTGGTGAACGAGTCCCAATTTAGGGAGTTATTAGTTTTGGTTTTCTCGTGATTGATAATTCCTTTGTCCTAAACGAGCTTCGGGTTCAATTTTTATTAATCGGGACTGATTCATAATTTTAGAATGGCAAATGAGTCCCTCTAGGCCTAAAAAATTAGCATCAATAGTATTTCAGAAGAAATTTCCAATCTCCTTCAAAGTTCTAGGTGCACACTTTAAGTTTCATTCATTTTTGTTTAGCTTTGCATTTGTTTCTAGTTCATTGTTGCATTACACAATGTAAGCTTCTAAATAAATACAGCTGCTCCTTAGATCTTGCATCTCACATTTGAATCCTCAGAACTCTGGCTACAGATCACTTTACTTGAAATTACTCGCCTGGAATTCCAATTACATCATATACAATCTAATTTTGAAATGAAAAATTTTATCATTTTGATCTAACTCCTTGTTGTCCATAAGAGCTAGAGAGTCCATTGGGGTCCAAAAAATCTGCCTTACCTTAAGTGAACCCAACTTTTTGAATGTCTTATTTTCTGATTTGGAGTCCATTTTCATCTTAATCCTAGATTGCATTTTAATTTGCATTGTTAATTTGCATCTAGGGTTTCAAATTTTTGCATTAGGAAAAAGTGCATTTTGTTTGCATTTTTGCATACAATTTCCTTAAAAATCTCTAAATTTTTGCATCTCCATCTTAGGTTTTCACCTTACAACTTCACACACATCATAAACCATTCATAATTTCTTAAAAAAATTCAAAACACCCCTACTAGGACTCATTCACCATCTGTGGCGAATCAGTCCCTATACAGATTTCTCACTGATTGAAACAACATCAGAAATCTCATTTTTATGCTTCCTAAGGCTCCTAGTATCATATAGTATAAGTATGGAAGGTTTTTGGAGCTTTTCTTTTATGCATTTCTCTCAAAAAAATTAATTTAAGATAGTCATTTTTCCAATCACTTCAATTCCAAGCATCATTAGATCTGAAAATGTTTCCATTTCTACAATTTTACATAACATTGATAAAAGAGCTTTTCACTTTTGCATATACAATGTTTCTATTCCTAAAAATTTGCATAAGTTTTTTAAAAGTGCTTTTCATTCTTGCATGTGCATTGTTTGCATTCTTCAAATCTTGCATATATTGGATAAGAATGTTTTGTACCTTTGCATACACATTATTCATATTGCTGAAAAATTTCATGAAATGGTTACATGTGCTTTACATTTTTATTCAAACAATGCTAGTACCTTATCTAGTTAGATATGTCAAGAAACATTTCCTATCCCCTCCCTATGAGAGTGTTTTAGTGAAAGAGAATACAACTTTGGTCATTCCTCATGATCATATTTGTTCCTCTCCTAATATCTCTCCTATTGGAAAAGAAGATATTTTGGTGATAGAAGAATCAATCAATGAGAGTGTTGAGAACCTAAGTTGTTTCTCTCCTTTTCCCTCTCTTAGTGGACAAGACATTACAGAACAAAACAATGAATTCATACATGATCATGATAATCAAATTTTTTCTTCTCCTAGTATCTCTCCTAGTTGTGACGAAGATACTATGTTGTTAGAAAATATAACTAATGAGAGTCATGATAATATTAGTTGTCCCCTTCCACCTATGAACAACTTTAGTGACCAAAACAACTCCTTCAGGTATTCTCCTCATACTTGTGATGAAGCTAATTTTCAAACTCAGCCGTAGATGAACATATTACAAGCTATCATAGTATGGTAGACAAAATGGAATGAGGGAA
>VDFB02060420.1:0-12744 GCA_007258455.2 Sequoia sempervirens | reverse complement strand
TGAAGCATAAAGTGACAAAGCAACCAATTTTAGCCCTTCTGGATTTCAATAAGGTGTTTTAGGTGGATTGTGACACCAGTGGTTGTGCCATTGGAGCAGTGTTGAACAAAAGAAGGTAAGCCCATTGCCTACTTTAGTGAAAAGTTAAATGATGCAAAGAGAAAGTACTCTATATATATGATCAATAATTTTATGCAATAGTTGAAGCATTAAAGAAATGGAGACATTATCTATTGTTGAAGGAGTTTGTTTTGTTTACTAATCATCAAGCATTACAGTACCTAAATAGTCAGAGAAAATTAAATCAAAGGCATATGAAATGGGTAGAATTTTTACAGAGCTATACCTTTGTTTTAAAACATAGGAGTGGGAGGTCGAATAGGGTTATAGATGCCTTAAGTAGGAGGAAAACATTGTTGAATGAGATGCAGATTAAAGTGGTTGGGTTCAATGAACTCAAGACATTGTACCTTGAGGATCCTAATTTTGCAGAGGCTTGGAAAGCTTGCAAGGATCCTGTTACAGTTGACAGGACAAGGTGGCTAGATTTCATAATCCAAGATGGCATGTTGTTTAAAGGAAGTCAATTGTGTATCCCGAGGAGTTCCATGAGGGAGAACCTGATAAAGGAGAAGCATAGTGGAGGAATGGCAGGATATTTTGGTTGGGATAAGACTATTTCCATTATCAGTGAACATTATTATTGGCCTCAATTGTCATAGGATGTGAAGAAGTTTGTGCAGAGTTTCAGGGTATGCCAGATGGCTAAGGGAGTGAGCTAGAATACATGGTTGTATCAACTCTTACTTGTACCAGAGAGGCCTTGGGAAGATATGGGCATGGACTTTGTTCTGGTTTTCAAAGACGAGATGGAATGATTCAAGGTTTGTGGTATGACATATTTTCAAAGATGGCTATTTCATTCCATGTCAAGACCATGATGCAGCCCACATCACACTCTTGTTCTTCAGAGAGAGGGTGAGGGCTACATGGTCTTCCAAAGAGTATATAGTCTCTGTATCATGATACCAAGTTTATGTGGGATACTTTTAGAGGACCTTGTGGAAAAAGTTGAAGATAGAGTTGAAGTTCAGTTCTGCACACCATCCACAAACTAATGGGTAGACTGAGGTTGTGAATAGAAGTCTGGGTAACCTACTGAGATGTTTGGTAGGAGATAAAACCAATGGATGGGACCTAATCTTACCCTAGGAAAAAATTTCTTACAAAAATTCTATCAATAGGAGTATAGGAAGATAACCATTCCAAATTGTGTATGGAGGTAGTCCCAAAATTGCTCTAGAATTGAGGAAGATGGACCAAGAGAAGAAGACTAGTGTCGGTCAAGAATTTATGCAGAGAACATCACATCGTACATGAAGAGTAAGAGAACATATTAATAAGATGAATATGCAAGATAAGGCTAAGGGTAGAATGTATATGAGGAATATGAGTTTCAGGGTGATTAGAAGGATGGTCCACTTAATCTAAAGAAATGTTTCTAGGGAAACCTATAACAAATTGAAGATGAAGAAGTTTGGTCCCTATAATATTTTGAAGAGGCATGATTCAGGGAGCGCATATGAGGTAGAGTTGCTAGATGGTTTCAACATTTCCCCTGTGTTCAACATTTTAGATTTGACAAAGTATTATGAAGGTGGGCACATAGGGAAGTACTAGTTAATGTGGAATGTGGTATCTCCAACATCAACCCAGAGAGAGCTGAAGCAATATTGATAGCCATGTGGGAAGGGAGTACTAGAAATAGGAAATATGAAGAATATCTGGTGAAGTGGATAGGAAGGCCTATGGAAGACTCATCTTGGTTGTCTAGGGCAGAGGTTGACTATTTGGGTTTTCCTCAACCATCTGAGACGTGATGAGGTCACTTCTCAAATTACCCTGGGTTTCTGATGTAGGAGCATCTAGTGGTGTAAGGGAAATCTTGCATCACCCAAAAAAATATGCATTCCATTTATGTTTCCTTTGGTTAGCCTTTTGTAGATGTCTTTGCATTTTTGGATACCCTTTTCGTCATAATGTAAATCCCCACTTTTAGTTTTGTTTTTCTGCTTTTCTTAGTCAACTGCTATTTTTAGTAGGCATTGGAATTTGGTGTTTGGGGAAAAAAATTATATGGGAGGATTCATAATAGAAAAATAAGATTGGAAAAAGAATCAGGCAGAGAGCATTCTTGGTTTGAAAGATATTATAGTTTCAGTCTCCCATAAACGTACCTAAAAACCTTCTAGATCAGGATTGAGGCCCTAAACGGCCATGAAATGGCCCAAAAACTTTCCAAAATTGGCATAGTAGGTTTCAAGCACATTCTTGACTCTAAGACCTTTCTGACAGTTCAAACGGTTTGAAAAATAGAGTCTTAGATCAAAAGTTATGGCTCTCAGAAGTTGGTACACTTTCAAAATGTGCTAATTTTCTAATGGTGTTTTAAATTTTGAATTTCAAATTGTAATTTGTGGTTTCCAAACCACCAAAATATGATAATTCAAATGTTGTTTGGCTCCAAAACAGAAAAGGAGCTATTTATGGGGGGGATTTTCTGATTTTTGTAGCTTTTTGGGGAAAAAGAGTTTGCATGATGTGAAAGGGGATTCTGGAGTGACCGTAATTTTTTGTAGCTTGCATGTATTGCAGAGCTTGAGAATTTGTGATCCTCTACATGTAAGAAGTAAATTTTCTGAATAATAAAATTATTCTCTAGTTTTGTGCATAAATTTATGTGTCTTGGATTGCACCCTCGTCACCTTGAGAAGGTTTCCCTTGGGTGACAGATCTTGGCATCCTCCATCTTTTGAATGGGGAAAAGGAATAATTTTGAATGATGGTTTTCTGAAAAAAAATCCAAATCCAAAGGTATTGAATTTAAAAGGAAAAAATATTGTTGAAGATGGATTTTTTTGGGGATTTATGGGAATTGTGTTGATGGGAAGTTGAAGGAAAATGTGCCCACTAATTCAATCCTGAAATTAAGCCTTCTCAATTCTATAATAGATGCTTGGCTAGTCGATCTTGAAGAAAATGGAATTTTGGGTCAGCTTTGGGTTGAAGATTGGGCTCTCTTTGCAATTCAAGAGAGGATGAAAAGAAACTTGTGTGAGAGTTTCAATTTTTATTTGTTTTTTTAAATATTTTTTTCATTTTGTTTAAGGATCAAAAAGAGTTTAATGATCAAAAAGTTAAGGAAAGGGTTTTGAGCAATGGTGCTTTTGGTTTGGTTATAGTTTTTTCAGCAATCTTGATTGGAAACAAAATTTTAAAGAAGATTTTAAATTTGCACATTCCCCTACATGTTTTTCTTTACCTAAACTTCTTGGGCATAAAATATTTGGAGTAATTTTCCTTGAAAATGATTGTGTCCTCTTTTAGCTCTTTCTTAAAGAGTGATTACTTGATAGTTAATGGCTCTCCAATTCATAGGGTTTAGTTACTAGTGGAAAATCTTGACATGCTCCTAAGAGCTGTAAACCTAATATCTAGTGAGGGTGTTTGACATCAAACTTTAAAAATGGAATTTTCCCTTTTATGTGGATATTTTTGTGAATTTGGATCTTGTGTTGAGATAGATATTTTTGAATAATTGTAATTCTAATATGGTTGTGGGATATTTTGATGTATCAAAAATCATAGTCTTTAAATTTGGGATCCTCGATACAATAGAATAGTGTAGAGGATTTTTTATCTCTAGTTGGGGGTAAAGTGGTTGAGAAAGAAACATATAAGGTGTATTTTTTTGCAAACACTCTTAAAAAATTGGTGAATGAGGGTAATGCAAATACTCAATTTAAAAAAAAAAAATTGAAAGGAGTAACTAAAGATAAATTGATTGACTTGAATAATGAGATTATTGAGAAGGTGGGTGAACATATTGTAGAAGAGTTAGCTGATGAATTATTGAAGCAAGATGATGTGGAAAATAAAGAGGCTTCTTTTCCAATCTCTCAAACAAAAAAATAGAATATATTTTTGTCTTCTCCTAAACCTAAAAGAGGTAGAAAACATAATAGTCAAAAAATGAAGGGTACAAAATCTATTGAGAGGGGGATGAATCAGTAGATCAAATCTATTTAAAATTCTTAATGCAAATGCACACATCAGATATCAAACTTAAATCAAAGTAGAAAGTTAATGATCAAGGAACAATAGAGGCACACACATTTGAACAAGTGAATACCAGATATACATAGAAACCTAGGATGGGAAAACCTCGATGAGAAAAGTTGCTTGGATCTACTACCCAAATCTAGCCTCACAATATAGAAATATACAAGTGAATTTTACACACTAAAGTAGGCACCAACCCACTAGAGACAACAATTCCTTATTGTGTTTGTAGGCATCAACCTACTAGAGATAACAATCCCCAAATGAAATAGTATAGAAGGCAAAACACTAGTCCCACTAGAATACAAAGCTAAAGATTGCATATCTTCAAAGTAACTCAACACATTCTAGACTTATAGATAACTTTCTTTCTCACTACATAATATCTTCTGATATAGGCACACACACTAGAACAAAATTCTCCTTTTTATCTTCACCACCTTCTCTACAATTTGTACCAATGACCAACTCTACTTCACACATATGTAATTATAATTCATGTGGTCCTCCACGGATACATGTTAACACATCTAAACATTTGAAATATATACATGATATTATATTAACACTCTTCCATGTCAACCACGATTCCACAAAGAGTCAGGATGACATAATGTGGATCTAAATTCAAATTACATGAAATTTGTAACAAAATGGTCCAAACATAAAATTATTGTTTCCAAAATAAATTGATGTCATGCACCACCACAAGAACCTTAACCAAGTCCTATCCTAACACCATACACAAGATTTAAATTATGCACACTACTAGTATCACATACTTCTTGAACACAAATAGGCTGACAAGCAGGAACATAGAGTCTTCTGTCACTTCAAAATTCTTGCATGATGAAGACCACCTTTGAAAACTCAAGAAATTGGTCATACTAGTGTAGACATACTCTCCTTCCAAACAACAGAGAAAATTTTCATTTTTGAAAGGAATGTTGACCATAATTGTATTTCCAGGTAAATCTCTCTACCTAAAAGATATCCTTGAATAGAAACATACTAATACATACTTCTGGACCACCACAGACATAGAGAATAGATGAAAGAAAGATATTGCAAGCATACAAAAGAAATTGAAAATATTATTTTCTTGATTTTGCATTTTAACAATAAAATTACCAACACTGAACAGACTAAACTTCTAACATGATACAACACTTTAAGTCAAGGGAAATATAATGACAATTCAATGTGCTCCTACAATCTCTTTCATCCTTGAAAAACTTATAACTATAAAATTTGTCATTACTGATAGCCTTTGACATCAATGACAACCTATGTTCAAAAATACCCCCTTTGTCATTGATGGCAAACAAAATTATGTTGGGCCACCAAACTAACTACTAAAAAAAACTACTAGAGGTACCACTAAACCAAATTTTAGAATGATTTCTTTGAGATAGAATTTTCTTTACTCTTTTTTCCTATAAAAGATATAGCATTCTGAGATCATTATTCTTTCTAAGCAATTCAACATCCCCTCAATTCAACATTTTGAGTTTACTCTCCTCCCCTTTGACATCAATGGAAAAGGGTCAACAATAAGTTGAAATTCCTTATTCCTCATTTTCCGCCTATGAGGAGGCACCACTTTTCCATATTGATACTAGCTTCTATAGACATATACTTCTCCTTTCTTCATTTTTTGGTACACTGCATAATTTGAAAAAAAAAATCTTGAATAGACTCCCCCTGAGTACATGCTTCATTACCTCTAAAAATACTTTTTAGGACCACCAAGCCTTCTTGCAATAGTGAGACCAAGCTCCCCCTCAACCTATGGTTTGTCTTGATTCAAGAGGAGGGAGCAACAACTCTTAAATTCTACTAGAGAAAATTGAATGTCTCCTTAGGAAGTGGTTTCATGAATATATCTGCAACTTCCTCCTTTGTATCAACATACTCCAATCTTACCTAATTTTTTGCAACCTTTTCCCTCAAGAAATGATGCTTGATTAATTTGTTTTTTGTTCTTGAGTGCATCACCAGATTCTTTGAAATATTTATGGCATTGGTTTTATTACAAAGAATAGTGATAGGTTCATCAAACTCAATCTTCATTCCCCTCAAATTCTACTTCATCCAAAGCACTTGAGTGCGGCATGATGTTGCAGCAATGTATTATTCTACTATAGATAGAGAGACTAATTTTTGTTTCTTGCTCAAACAAGACACCAAACTATCACCAAGAAATAATACTCCTCCACTTGTGTTCTTTTAGTCATCAATACATCCTACCTAATCTGTATCTGTATATGCAATCAGATTCAAATCTTCACTCTTTGGATACCATAGTACAAAATCTTTAGTGACCTTCAAATAACTAATTATTCTCTTTAATTATTTAACATGAGTCTCTTTAGGTGTTGCCTAAAATCTGGAAACCATTCAACTACCTAAATAATTTTATCCAGTCTAAATGATATCACATACAAAAAACTTCCAATCATTAATTTGTACAAAGTTTGATCTATTGGAGTAGATTCATCATGTTTACTTATTTTACATCTTGTAACTATAGGTGTTCCAACTGGTTTGTAATATTTCATCTTGAACTTGTTCAACATCTCCTTTATGTACTTGTGCTATGAAATGAAAATTCCTTTGTTTAATTGTATAATTTACAATCCAAGAAAGAAAGATAATTCTCCTAGAATTGACATTTCAAATTCATTTTGTATTTCCTTCTAAAATTCCTTTTACATGTCTTCACTTCCTCCAAAAATTATGTCATCTACATAGACCAAAACTATCATTAGTTGTTCCCCTTCTATTTAATGTATTGATTACTATCTGCACTTCCTCTTCGAAATACTTACTATTGCAAGTATCCATCCAAACTTGAATACCAAGCTTTTGGAGCTTGCTTGAGTACATACAAAGACTTCTTTAATCTACAAACATAATCAAGATTGTTAGAAAAATTAAATCCTTTTGGTTGTTGAATATAAATCTCTCATTCTAGTTATCCATTCAAGAATGTTGACTTCACATCCATCTAGTACACATTAAAGTTATTGAATGTAGAAAGACCTCAGAGAATTCTGATTGCCTCTAGTCTTACCATTGAAGCAAATTTCTCTTTAAATTTTTTTCCTTCAACTTGATCGTACCTTTTACACACAATTCTCCCCATGTTTCATATTACCATTCCTTCTTCATTTAGCTTGTTTTTGAAAACTCACTTGGTTCCAATAACATTCTTTCCTTTAGGTCATGGGACAAGTTCCCAAGTTTCATTCTTCATGATTTGATTCAATTCTTCCTCCATAGCTTATATCCAAACTTTCTCTTTTCTTGCTTCCTTGTATGACTTAGGCTTTATCTTTGATAGTAAAGAAAATTGTACTTTCTCACTTTCTCTCTCAAGTCTCTTTTGGGTTTGAACCCCATTGTCTTTGTCTCCTATAATCTGGTCTTTAGAATGATTTCTATGAACATACTTTGTTGGAGTCTTTGTAACCACTTTTTTTTTAATGTGAAATGATGTTGTGAATTGGTTCTTCATCATCTTCTACTTTTAGAATACTACTAGGCTGAATAGTCTCATCAACTCTCACATTTTCACTTTCAACTATCATCTTCAATTGTTTGTTATCTAATGTTGGGAAAAGGTGTGAATGGGGAAATTTAATGTTTAATATGTAACCTGGGGTTAATTCCTTCCTTTTCCTAAATTGCATTAGAAGGGTAGATCAAAAAGATGAATAGATTGACTATCAACCACAAAGGTGAGCCAATCAAACCTCGATCCCCCTTTCTTAGAGATTTGGAAATGGATTGGAAATGATTTGAAATTATTAACCTAATTGAACTATATTACCTAATAATTTAAATGTAAATTTTGAAAAATGCATTGATAGAAACAATAATTTGTAAGTAGATCTGAGAAGTACTAGATATTATGCACTTGTCATAAAAATTTGGATCTGGCATGTAGAGGAGGACAACAATTCCTAGGGGTGTATGGGTCTCTGATGGGGGCCCATGAAACTACTTTTGGGGTATTGTAAGATGTTGGGTCATTTAGGGGCTTGCCTAAGTAAAACCTTTCCACTTGCACAATGACAATGTGAATGATAGGAATGATAATTGAAAGGAAGGAATGATGAAACCACAAAATGCTACCACTCACCACCCTTCACTAGATTCCTTGAAGGACTAAAGTCATGCATGTATCACCTCAAGTATTTGGATCTTTCTTGTTTGAATTCTTGAATGATTTAGATACCTATAATAAGGTCTAACCTTCACAAAACATGAACTTGAACACACATGAACTTTGACATGATGTTGGATCTTGAATTGTTGCTATAATGCTCTGGAATGATGGTCTTGATCATAGTTTTTTCCAATAGATTTTTAGATATCTATTTTTACATTTTAAATGATAATATAACTAGGTATTTATATGCAATTCTTCTAATTTACCAAAGATTAGATTCCAAAAGCTGACACTTGAAATTTGAATTATGAATATTAAAGTTTTGTCAACAACATATTAAAAAATTGATCCCCAAAAGATAGGGGGGCCCATATTCCCATGGGTTTATGGGTCTTGGTACTACCTACTAGGACATTTAGTGTCAAGATCAAAAAAATAATTATTTGCATTTATTCAATGCTTGCAATCCTTTGGAAAGTGTTAAAAATAGGGTTTAGAATGCATAATTTTAGGAAAGTAGGAGCTTAATTAGGTCCAATAATTTAAGAGAAGCAAACATAGTGTGAAATTGTTAAGGGTGACAATTTCCAACACTACATGTTATAAAATTTGCATGCTTTACTTCTTAAAGAATAACTAAGGAAAATGGTTTCATCTAATCTAGAATTAAACTTACCTAAATTTTCATCTCTCTTGATGTAGCACTTGCTCCCAAATATTTTGAGGTGTCTTATTGATTTTTGTCTTCCTCTCCATAGCTCATATGGTGTCTTCTCAATTTTTCACTTGATTTAGACTCTATTTAGAATATATACAATAGTTTGTGTAGCTTCTCTCTAGTACATATCTAGTAGATTTTCTTAACATAGCATAGTTCATTCCATCTCCTATATAGTCTAGTTCATTATTTTTGTAACTCCATTTTACTATGGATTTTTATGAGCAGAGAACTACCTTTGGATCCCATTCTCTTCACAAAATCTATCATGCTTCTAAAAAGTGAATTCTCCACCTCTTTCATATCTAAAAAATTTTATTGTCCTTTTGATTTCATTCTCTACTAATGCATTGAATGCCTTAAACTTCTCAAATGCTTTTGAATATTCTCTTAGAAATATTATCCAAGTCATCCTAGTGTAATAATCGATTATCATTATGAAATACTAGTCTCCTTGTGGACTTTTAGTCTTCATGGATCTGCTTATATCTATATGAACCAAATCTAATGTCTTTAATGTGGAATACTCCTTAGAAATATATTTTATTCTTATCCACTTCCCTTCATGACATGGATTGCAGCTAATTTATTGAGGCTTTTTAATCTTTGGTATATCTCAGATCAACCCTCTTGAACAAATTTTTACAATATCACTAGAATTCATATGTCCTAACCTTCTATGCTAAATCCAACTTTCATCTTTCTGTGTAGTGAGACAACTCTATCCTTTCAACTCACTAAGATGCTAAATGGCATTGTCTGTCTTATTTCCTTCTACAATCAGTTCACTAGTACTTGATTCCATGATTTCACAACCTTCAAAACTAAAAAATAGCTTGTACAGTCTTTATCACATATCTGAATGAAACTTAAAAATTATGCTTTAAACCTTCAACATACAAAACATCATGTTTCTTTATTCTAGCACCATCAAGACTTAAATTACCCTTACCAAATATTTTTGCAAATGAATTATTTCCAATGGTCACTAAACCACCTTCAAATTTCTTGAAATTCATAAAATTACTTTTATCTCTAGTCATGTGGCTAGAGCAACCACTTTCTATGATTCACATATTCTTATCCTTTTGAGTATGTAGTACAATTTGATAAATCGTTGACTTTTCCAACTTCTTCTCTTTAGGAACCTTATTTGAGACCTTTCTTGATTCATGACTTATACTTTCCTTTTCTTCCACATTTTGGTAGAGGAGGATTCACAAAAATTCTTTTGTAGTTCCTTGAAAAGTGTCCAAAGTTTTTGCACTTGAAATAAATGATATTAAAATTATACAGGCATGTAAATGTATTACTATTGTCAAAATTATTTCTTCTCACTATAGATTTTCTACATTCCATAACCTTATGACAAAAATTATTGCAATTGAAATAATAACCAGAGAAAGAAAATTTTTACTTGGTATTGTATCCATGTCTTCTCAATCTTCTTCTTTTGTTTTGCACTTGAATAAATCAATCGTTGTGTGTCATGCTTTCATCACTTTCCATGTTTCTTTCATAATTCAAACTTGTAGAGCTTGAAACTTCTAAACTTTCCTTAGTAGTCTTCATAGTATGTTTTGTCACCTTCTTCTAATCAAAACCTATTATAGTATTGACATGTAGAGCTCTCTAACTTCCCAGAATATGATCTAGTGTTTCAGTATTTTTACCAAACTTCATTTGTAGCTACTGTTTCACTTTTTGAAGCTCTTTTCCTATTGTCATATTTTTTTCTTTTAAGTTATCATAACCTCTATCTCTTGACAATAAATTTTCTATCATGAATTATTCAATCCTTTTTTCTTCTTCGTTTTGGGTTTTGAATTCAAAAATCATTTTTCTGATTTCTACAAATCCTTAGATACATTTTCTTTAGCTCTCACTTCTATAATTTTATTCTTTAGCCTCAATTTAGCCTCAATGTGATTTCTTTTCTAGCACACATCGATTCCTCCATAAGATCTACCTCTTCTTCAATGTTTGGACCAAAACCTATATCTCCTTCATCAGTCTCAAAATACATGAACACAACCTTTTATTTTTCATCTCCAGGTACATCTTAATCTTCTTCTTCAGTGGAGTAGTCTTCATCCTCATTAGTGTATAAATTTTTATGTTTCCTCTAGCCTCTAGATTTTCTCTAAAATGACTTCTTTCCGTTCTTTTTATTAGCACTATTAGTATTCTTATGGGGACACTTGCCCATAAAATTTCCTACTTATCCATAATTGAAACACGTGAAGGGTAATTTTCCTTCATACTCACTGGAACCTCTTTGTAGCTTCCTGAAAAAATTTAATTCTTCTAGATCGAATCCAAAATCAAAATCTTCAACCTTCTTCATAGAAACTTTAAAAGAAACCTCTTTCCTTATATAATTTTCACTTTCAAATCTCATCTCAAATGCAATCAAGTTCCATGCAATTAAATCAATTTTAAAGTATTCAAATCCTTAGCTTCCTCACTAGTAGAGATTTTAGGATCAAACCTTTGGGGAGAGATCTTATTACCTTCACAAAAATATTATCTTCCAAACTCTCACCAATACCACCAATATCATTTAAAGCTTCATCAACTTAGAACATGAATGTAGTAATGTTCTCATATTCTCTCATCTTCAAACCTTCAAATTGAGCTTTGTAAGTTGTATCTTTGCCTCTTTGACTTTTTCATCACCTTCATAGATTATCTATAGTTTACCCCATATATCTTATGTTGTTCTACACAATACCACTTTCACAAATCTAAAATTAGGCAATCCACATAAAATATCATTCCTTTCATTAGTATTGAGTTCACAAGCCTTCTTTTTGGACTGATCCCTCAGAGGATTTTCAAGATACTCATATCATTATACAATTGACATCTGGATGTCCATTCCTAAAGCTATCAAATAGGACTCCATACTAACATTCTAAAATGAAAATTTGGATCCATCAAAGATCATTGCTTTGTTTCCAAAAAGGCCTTCTTGTCCTATCCTAGACCCACCTTAAGTTTTAAGGCTTCTACAAAGGAACTCAACTCTAGTACCAATTCGAGGGCACACAATCTACTAAGAGGGGTGTGAATCGGTAGATCAAATCTATTTAAAACTCTTAACTCAAATGAACATATCAAATATTACACTTAAATCAAAGCCAAAATCTAATGATCAAGGAATAACATAAGCACACACATCTACACAAGTGAACAACAAATATACATGGAAACCCATGATGGAAAAAACCATGGTGAGAAAATTTTCTTGGATATACTACCCAAATCCAACCTCACAATTTAGAAATATACAAGAAAATTTTAAACATAGAAGTAGTCACAAAGCTACTGGAGATAACAATCCCCTATTGTGTTTGTAGGCACCAACCTACTAGAGACACCAATTCCCAAATGAAACAATACAACATGTAAAATACCAACCCTACCAAAATACAAAGATAAAGCTTGTGGATCTTCAAAGTAATACAACACATGCCAAATTTACAACTAACACTCTTCCTCACTAGATATGATCTTATGATATAGGCACACACTCTAGAATGTAACTCTCCTTTTATCTTCATCACCTTCTCTACAATTTACACCAACAACCAACTATACTTTATATAAATGTAATTCTAATTAATGTGCTCATCCACGGATACATGATAATACAACTAAAAATTTGAAATATATACATGGCATTACATTAACACTCTTCCATGTTGACTAAGGATTTGTGAAG
>VDFB02060419.1:0-20218 GCA_007258455.2 Sequoia sempervirens | reverse complement strand
TGCTCGAAACACTAAAAACCACTACAGAAAGAAATTGGTCTGAGTCCCCTTACCAAACTCCACTTAGCCTACTAGAACTTTGAAATAGGCTAATGGACAACTCCACTGCTCAGAAGCAAGGAGGGGACAGTATAGTCCTACCTCCCCAAGATTGCTTGTCTTCAAGCAATCACAACGTAGGATGCTGTAAAATCTACTCACTCTCCCAAGTGGCATCCTCAACTGGTAAATCCCGCCATTTCACCAAGTACTCTGTAATAACTCTCCTCTTGACGGTCCGCTCTCTGAAATCAATCACTACCTCTGAAACAAGTACCAATTTTCCCTCCTCATCCAATGGAGGCAACTTTGCTTAAGGAGTCACGTTATGCCCAAGCGCCTTCTTGAGTCGTGACACATGAAAAACATTATGCACCTCACTCCCCTCAGGTAACTCAAGCTCATAAGCCACCTCCCCAACTCTCTTGGTGACTCTAAATAGACCATAGAAATGAGGCTTCAACTTCTTTGCCCCACTTTTCTTGAGACTGGACTGTCTATATGGCTGCAATCTCATGTACACCATATCTCCCACCTCAAACTCTCACTCAATACGGTGCTGATCAACGTACAACTTCTGCTGATTTTGTGCATGCTGAATGTTATCTCTCAATGACCTCATAATGTCCTAGCTCTCTTGCAAGAAGTCCTTAGCTCTAGGCACCCTACAATCACCAAATAGCAAAACAATGAAGCTAGGAGCTTCATAACCGTACAAAGCCATGAAAGGTGACATCTTGATAGATATGTGAAACGTGGAGTTATAGCAAAGCTCTCCCAAGTGCAACCATGTAACCCACCCCTTCTGCTGCTTTGAAACATAATTTCGTAGGTAGCCTTCCACCCATTTGTTGACTATCTCAATTTGATCATCTATTTGGGGGTGGTAACTAGTGCTAGGAGTCAACTAAGTACCACATAGTTTGAACAACTACTGCCAAAATAAGCTCATGAACTTGCTGTCCCTGTCACTAATGATGCTCTTTGGTGCCCCATGGAGTCTAAACACTTCCTTAAAGAACAAATCTGCCACCTGTAACGATGTATAAATTGCTGATATAGCAGAAAAGTGATAAAATTTGGTCAAATTGTCCACCATAACATAGATGCAATCCTTCCCTTGCACCTTGGGAAGTCCTGTAATGAAGTCCATTGAAATGCTTTCCCACTTCTGAATAGAAATGGGCAACGGTTGCAGCAGACCAGCAGGGTAAGTATGTTCATTTTTATTTTGTTGGCACACTTTCATGAACATACTTTGTGATGTCATCCTTCATACTCTTCCATTAGAACCTCTCATGGACCTGTTTGTATGCCTTGTAGAAACCTGAATGACCAGCCATATGAGTGTCTTGAAAAGTCCTAAAAATCTGCTCTTTCATATTGGATTTAGGGACCAACATTATCCTCTCCCTATAGAAGATCAAACCATCCCTTACTCTGTATTTGTCATCTTGCAAAGTCCCATCTAAAATGCTGTTGGTAAGGGCATTTTTGGCGTAATCAGCTTGTATACTCTCTTTCCAATCTGCTGCTATCTCAAAAAAAGAGCACAAATGAGGTCTCCTAGATAGTGCATCAGGCACTACATTTCGTTTCCCTTTGACATATTTGATGTCAAATCATAAGCTTGGAGTTTGCTAACCCACTTCTGCTTTCTCTCATTTAGATCCTTCTAATTTAAGAAATATTTCAGATTGTTACGATCAGTTTTGACAATAAATCTGCCCCCAACAAGATATTGCCTGTACTTAGCCAAAGCATGCATTATGGCTAACATCTCTTTATCATAAATAGAATAACTTTTCTCACTTCCTCTCAATTTTCTGCTCTCATATGAAATTGGGTGCTTATTTTGCATGAGGACAGCCCCAATACCCTCTTTTGAAGCATCATATTCGAGCTCAAAGGGTTTAGAGAAGTCAAAAATTGCCAAAACAGGACATGAGCTCATCAAGTTCTTAAACTGATCAAAAAATTTCTGCGCTGATTCAGACCAAGAGAAGGCCCCCGTCTTAGTCAAATCAGTAAGTGGGGCAGCAACCTGTGAAAAGCCCTTGACAAACCTTCTATAGAGCCCACACAAGCCAAAAAATCCCTTAAGCTAAGTTAGATTAATGGGTCGAGGCCAATCAAGTATTGCTTTGATTTTATCAAGATCAACAAGATCAACATGAACACCATTAGTGCTGATAATATGCTCCAAATATAACAACTTAGTCATCCCAAACTCACATTTAGACTCCTTTGCAAAAAGAGACTCACTCTCAAGAATACTCAACACCTCATCCAAGTGCTTCAAATGCTCTTTTCATGATCTACTGAAAATAAGGATGTCATCAAAGAAGATCAACACATACTTACATAGCTGTTTGTTGAACACCCTATTCATGCATGATTGGAAAGTAGCTGGTGCATTTGTCAAACCGAAAGGCATAACAAGAAACTCAAAGTGGCCAAAGTGGCATCTCAATGCAGTTTTCTCCACATCCTCCTCTCTAACTCTAATATGATGATATCCTGATCCCAAGTCAATTTTGGAGAAATAGATTGCTCCATGCAGCTCATAAACGAGCTCATTAATGTGTGGGATGGGGTATCGATTTTTAATTGTTTTCTTGTTTAATGCCTTGTAGTCCACACACATGCGCATGGTCCCATCGTTCTTCTTCACCAACACAACCGAAGAAGCAAATGGACTCTTGCTTGGCCTTATGTGCCCCATCTCCAAAAGCTCCTTGATAGTTTTCTCAATCTCATCCTTAAGTCTCTTAGGATGCCTGTAGGGGGTAGTAATCACAGGTTTGGTTCCCTCCTCTATTTCTATCTCATGCTCAATGCCTCTATCAGAAAGCTTACCTAGGGGAATGCTACTAAATACTTTGCTTCTTTTGGTAAGTAAACCCTGTATCAATAGGTGGTTAGGAGTCCATAGCAGCATAAATCGTTTGGGGAAAAAATCGGCAAACCAAAAAATCAGGATTTTTGAAAAATTGAAAAATCGAAAAATGGGAAAAAATCGGATTTGAAAAAAAAATGTAAATGAATGTAATTAAAAATGCCTTAAAAAGAATGAACCACGTTGAGAAGCAAGCAAAACGTGACCAGAAAAAATGGCTTCAGAAATTCGCGTCAATGAGAAACCCGTGATTTTAGAGTAGATTCGCACTTGAAAAACCTGCAGCCGCCTTCAGACGTTTTCGCCGACATGAGAAACCCTCGATTCGCACTTGAAAAAGGAGAATACGTCATCTTTAAAGGCAAAAAGCAGCGTTTTTGGGTTTTATTTTCCGCGCGATTTTTCACCTTTTTGCGGATTTTTGGCGATTTTCAGCGATTTTTTCGCAGTTTATTTGCTGAAAAAATCGGCAACCTCGGTTTTTAAAAATGTCAGCGATTTTGGAGGATTTTGCAGATTTATGCTTCTATGGTTAGGACCTCTTCACCTCTTCTGTAACCGTAGGCATAATCACACATTCCGCTGCCCACTCAACTTGATCATGTCTAAAAAGTCTCTCCACGCATTTGAAAGAGACCATATGAAGTCCTCCATTTGACATGCCCCTCAAGACCACATTCCTCCCCTTTGATTTAAATTTCAGCTCCATGGTCTGAAAACTATGAGTGATCTCACCTAGTGATCGAAGCCATTATATCCCCATCATTGCATCGATATATCCAATACTAACCACGTAGAAGTCATCCTTGACTTCATAGTTCCCCAATTGCAAGCTCAACTGTGGGACCATCTTGGTGCAATTGATTGTAAACCCATCTACCACCATCACCCAAAAACCTCCTACCTCCTGAGTTTGAAGGCCTCTACGAGCAACCAGCCCCTCATCAATGAAATTGTGTGTGGCTCCTATGTCAATCAATGCAACCATCCACCATCCCTTCAGTATTCCTCTAATTCGAAGAGATTCATTCTTTTGAAAGCTGTGTAGTTGAGCAAGCTTCCCATCTTTGTCCTCTTCCTTTCCAACCTCTTATGGAGTCTTTTCCTCTTCACCATCCTTTGAATCAGATTGCTGGTCTGATTTTTCTGATGCAGTTTCCTCAGTAGAATAGTACTCTATTTGATGCACCTTCCCCTTTGCAGTACACTTATGTCCTTGAGACCAAGTCTACTTACATGTGAAACATAAACCTTTCTTCCTTAAGACATTTAGTGTCTCACTATCAATCCTAGTAACATATTTCTTTGGCTGTTCGAAGTCCCTTGTGATATGTTTTTTGTCCTTATCCTTCTTATACAAAATTCCTTTTGTCTGAAATTTACTCTTGGAGGTGGAAGTTTCCACGTCTCTCGCCTTCTTGATTGCTTCTTGTAGAGAAGGTGGGTTAAAAGCTTTAATCCAACTCCTAAGAGGATCAGATAACCCATCAACGAAGAGCACTACAAGCCTCTTCTCAGATATATCTGTCATCAACATTGACAATCTTTGAAACTCTGCAACATAGGCATCTAGTGAACCCCACTATTTCAGCTGTGCTAACTCCTTAAAGTGAAGCTCTGGGTCTTTTTTATCAAACCTCTCTATCAATTTTTCTGTGAACTCTGCATAAGAGGTAATTTGTATTAAAGTATTATTTGTAATATTTAATGGTCATCTTAGCTTTAGTTGGTTGATAGTTTACTTTTAGTAACTTCTTTTTATGGTTTAGTTTGTTTTAGCATCTTTCAGTTATTTGCTTTAGTTTTCTTTAGTTAACGATGATTTCTTTTTAGAAATATCGTCTTGTAATTCTTTATATAAGGAGTATTCCTTTCCTTTGTAAATAATAGAATAACGAATATCGAATATCAATTATCATTTCATGGTATCAGAGCTTAGGCTCAAACTTTTTTGGCGGATTTTTTAGTAATAAAAATTCGTTGTTTTCCTAAGGATTATTTGAAAATTTCTTAGATGTTTGCTCGGTTTTTTAATAAAAATCGAATGTTAATGGTTAACCCGGAAAAATTGAAAAATTATTTTGGAAGTTTTTTGACGATTTTTTTATAAAAATTCATGAAGTTTTTTAGCCGATTTTTTAAAGATAAAAATCGAGGAATTTTGTGAAGAGTTTTTGTGAACTGATTTTTTGGAAATCAAAGGTTTTTTTTTGAAGCCGATTTTTTAAGGGTTTGTTGCGGCATATTTTTTGAAGAAATTTGAGGGTTTTCTTGAAGCAGATTTAAGAGTTTCTTTTGCATGAAATCATAGAGTTTTGAAGAAGATTTTCGTGGATCTATTTGTGCACATTTTTGAAGATTTGAAGAGTTTTTGAATTTTTTTTATTTTTCTATAAAATTTTTGCGGATTTTCAGAAGTTTTTTGAAGATTTTTCCTGAAAAAGTCTTTATTTTTTAGAGTTTTTTGAAGGTTTTTTCTTAATATTTTTGCTTTTTGAGGAGAAGGTTTTTGAAGATTTTTTTTTTTGAGAAAAATCTTGCTTGCTTTCAAAGTTTTTTAAGATTTTTTTTTTGAAAATCTTTTCAGTGTTTTAGATTTTTTTTTTTGAAAAATCTTGCTTTTAAGAGTTTTTGAGATTTTTTTTGAAAAAAACTTGCTGTTTCTGAGCCTCTTTTTAGACGATTTCTGAAAAAAATCATGATAGTTGTGCCAGCTAATTGTCCAAGGTTTCGTGCCAACTGATCATAGACTTTAACTCATTTTTCGGGCTTTTGGAAAACGGGAGGGATGGTTGCTTTGACCAATGTCATGTTGGAAAGTACATAGAGGTTCAATGGGAAAAGTTATAATTCTTGGAAGCAGAGGAAGCTCACAGTTTTCGAGTACCAGTGTTTAGATTTGATTGTTTCGTGGGAAAGGATTAGTAATTGCGAGGTGGTTATGCTTCTCCAACTATCAGTCACCGATGATATGTTTCCAAAAGATCATGGATAAACTTGGTTTATTTTTGTAGGATGACCATTAAGGGAGGGTATTAAAGTATTATTTGCAATATTTAATGGTCATCTTAGCTTTAGTTAGTCAATAGTTTACTTTTATTAACTTCTGTTCATGCTTTAGTTTTTTTAGCATCGTTTAGTTATTTGCTTTAGTTTTCTTTAGTTAATGATGGTTTATTTTAGAAACATCGTCTGGTAATTCTTTATATAAGGAGTATTCCTCTCCTTTGTAAATAATAGAATAATGAATATCGAATATCAATTATCATTTCAATTTGTGCATGTCCCATAGTGATCATTCCATAGTGCCATCACTCATGAGCAACCCCATCTAAGTGAATGGAAGCATACTATATTGACTCCAACTCTGGCATGGGATTAAGAGTGAAATAAGTGTCCACCTTTTGGACCCAAACTCTCGTTGAAATCTTCCCCGACCCGTCAAAGTAAGGAAGATTGAGTTTCCCAACTTTCCAATGAAGATCATTATTCTGTTCTCTATTGCCCTTGTTGGGCGTATGCTTCATCCTGAGATCTATATACTCCCGAAGTGATATGTCTTGTTGGAAACCAGGCCCTGCATCTAACCAATCTTGTCTAAATTGGTCCTGTATCTCAACTAAAGTAAGCTCCCGATTGGGTTGTGCCCTCTACTCTTGGTGGAAATATAGGCATAAGAGGCTTAGCCATGGCTGCCCCATTTTGCTGATTGATTGCTCTTCGCTGTCCCATATCATTACCTTGTTCCAAACGATCCAATCTCTGTACTAATTGTGCAAGTTGTTGATTAGTCTCATGAGCACGTTGGGCTGCTCTTTCTTGACCTATAATCACTGCATCCAAGAGTAGCATCAGATGATCTTGCTCACCATTATTTCTTTCAGCTTCTTCTCCCTTTCACCCATGTTTTCTGAATTTTCTGATTCAACTGGGTGTGTTTCAAGGTGCTGCTCTTCACTCTTAGAAGGCCAATGTTCCCACCAGTCTTTTTCTCTTTTACTCAATCTCTCACGGTACCATCTCTCTCTGTCACTAATGCTCATAGGATAACATCACCCACTGGCTGGTATGATGTTTTGTGCTTTAATACCATTGTAATGACACCCCTGATTTTTTATGAAATGACAACAATATTTCTGTTTGCTGTTTGCACTGTTTTGATGATGGTTTGTGTTTGGTTTTCATGCGTCTTTCATATTTTTCATTTGCATACATGTACTTTCATATTTTTCATTTGCATACATGTAATACTTTCATATTTTTCATTTGCATACATGTAATAGATGGCATAAAGAAGAGAAATAGGAAAAGATATCTGCTTTTCAAAACGGAAATCATTTATTACAATATTCATTTGTCAACAACTTCAAAATCAGACTTTCACATACATAAACAGACCTGATAACAGCAGTTCAGACCTGGAAATGGTCTCTAACAGCAACAAGAACACTTCAGATTTGCATCAACTAACACCCAATGAGATGGCCAGCAAACCTCCTTGGATCCCAGCGCTAAGATTAGCTCTTCTACCCTGTTGAAATAAGAAATAAGCCTTTACAACAGCAGGCTGTTATACTTCAGGAAAACATCATAAACCACCAACAGGGGCGACCGCCTTGAATGGGGCGATCTGCCTTAATAAATCAGGCTTCTTTCAACAAATGCAAGTGAATACATGAAATGAGGCGCCTTGGAGAGGGGATTCCAAAGGAACAATACCCAGATTGAAATCTTGAGCTTGAACAGAGTTATGATCAATCACCCATTTTCTGACCCTGGTAAGATTAATTTTCAGAATTTAAAGAAACAATTTCAGACCTCCAAAATCAGTCCTAAATCATCACCAATCCCAAACCAAAATGTCTCCAATCGTTCAAAACACCAAAGTCGAAAAACCCACTTCAGAAATGATAAAAAATCTTCATTCTTTCACTCCAAAAAATACTGAAAATCATTGAATTGTGAAGCACTAGGTGACCCTTGATATGGAATCACACCAAACCCGGCTAGGGTGGGTCTTCCACCACCGAAACCAGCTCCTAATGATGAGGGTTTTCGTCCTCAACACGCAGCAGTAGATCTCTGGAGAAAATCCAGCAACATCCTGTTATGTAGCCAACTCGAAGATAACCAAATGAGGCCCAAAATGAAATTTTATAGAGCCAAGAAGGAATTAGGGCAACATAATTTCAAATTATCTTTCCCTCCAAAGCCAACGCCTCCTTTACATGAGCTTTTTAATTAAAATAAATTAAAATACCTTTCCTTGGGTGTCTTTGCTTAAAAGGAAACTATTTCGCTTTCTTTGCCTTCTAAAATTACGTTAAGTCATTATATTAGGCTCCAAGGTGCTTTTTACATGACCCCCTAATCCTTCACTTAAGTTAAGGTAACTATATTAGAATGACTTAAGTGAGAAATACAAATAATATTTAAATCGAACCCTAGCCAAACCAATGTCGAAACTGGAAATAGACATTGCTGGAGTAGCCTTGGCTAGGACCAGTTACCAGAAATAGACTTACTATTTATAACACTGCTAAAAATAGTAAATACTCCAAAACACCAAATTGGCATAGAAACTGATTAACAATGTGACTTACTATAGATAGTAAGTGATGGAAATGGCCCCTTACTAAAAATAGAAAGTCTTGCCCGAAACATTGAAAACCACCATAGAAAGAAACTGGCTCTAAGTCCCCTTACCAAACTCCACTTAGCCTATGGGAACTTTGAAATAGGCTAATGGATAACTGCACTGCTCAGAGGTAAGGAGGGGACATTACAACAACTTTTGGGTGTGACTTGATTGCTATGTAATATTGATGTCCTTGATCTTTTATGATGAATGTAGAATTACTTTGATCAAAAAAAGGGCTTAGGAGAAGAAGACCCTTGGATGAAGTGATCTACTCCGGATATTACATATAGAAGTGAATTTGGTTCATAGGACAAGTTAACTTGATCAATTTTGTAGTTTACAAGGTTGATACATGCATTGCTATTGTTTCTATGATTGTGGGATAGATCATATGTGTTTATGATCTTGCCCAAATGAATAGAACTAATGTGTTCCTTCCTTAATGAAGCTTGATGAATATATCCTTTGATAAAACTGCGATTTATAGTGTCCATGGGTCTCTCCAAAATTTCTTCAAGGTCTCTCTAAGAGTCAGGAATTGAGTTGAATTCATTACTTTCTCTCAAAATGTTGTTTTGGCAGATCTGAGTTTGGTTGAATCTAGGTCTTTATTATTATTTTCAATTCCGAATAGGCATGCTCATAACAATTCACTCTATGATGTTTCAAATGGGGTGTTATGGGTGAATCATTGGGGATTGTTTATTGTTTGGTTTTTAAGAGATTGACCATCCTAAGTTATATTCATGAAGCTTGATGAATATATCCTTTGATAAAACTGCCATTTATAGTGTCCATGGTTCTCACCAAAATTTCTTCTAGGTCTCTCTAAGAGTCAGGAATTGAGTTGTCTTCATTACATTCTCTCAAAATGTTGTTTTGGCAGACCTGAGTTTTGGTTGAATTTAGGTCTTTATTATTATTTTCAATTCCAAATGGGCATGCTCATAATAATTCACTCTATGATGTTTCAAATGGGGTGTTATGGGTGAACATTGGGGATTGTTTATTGTTTGGTTTTTAAGAGATTGACCATCCTAAGTTAAGATGATATCTCCGTGTACTTAGATAGACAGTCTTAATCCATCTTTATATCTTAGTTATCATTATGCCTAAATTTCCATGACAACTAGTGAGGGCAACATGTGGATTTCTATTTGAAAATCACGTTTTATCATTAACTATGTTGAGTTGTTATGATTGATTGTTCCTTCTTTTGATATTTTGATTGCTTAATTTCTTGAAGGATAGATGAGTAATGAATGCTTGATTTCTGATTGGTAGGTGTGTGGTGGTTGCTAATTAAATGTCAGTAAATTAAATTATTCTTTATATTCATTTCTTGAAGGAGTCACTACCTTTCTCAGATCATCACTATTTGTGAAAACCTAAATTAATTCATTTGCAAAATCGCTTAAGGTTCTATTCTCAATTGAATTCTTCAATGATGTTATGGATATCTTTCTCAAATGACATGCTCTCCCTTTTATATCACCAGTTTGAGGGAGTCACACCTTTTCACTTCAATAGTCACAACTCTTCATTATTGCCTTTGGATACTAATAATAATTTAATTTTAGATACGTTAATTTGCTAGTGCTTCTCAACCCAAGAAGCATTTTGATAGACAACGTTTTTACCATTGTCATAATTCTGTGGCATAAAGTAATCATAAACACACATGGAGTAATCTTGTTGAAGACACATCCGGCATGAAGCAAACACATAGATATACACAATACACTGAGTATAAATACACGTAAGACACGAAGCATGAAGCATATACGTAGTACACAAAGTATACACATAAATACACATAAGGCACAAAGCATGCACATAAATACATGCAAGTCATGAAGTATACGCATGAATACACGTGAGTCGCCAAGTATACACATGAATATATGTAAGTCGCATGAATACACGTAAGTCACGAAGTATGCGCATGAATACACATAGGTCACAAAGAATACATCTGAATACATGTAAGTCACAAAGTATACACATTAATACAATTAAGTCACAAAGTATACGAATGAATACACGTAAGTCACAAAGCATACACATGAATACACATGAGTTGCTGTGATGTCCCCATCCCTTTAGTCTAGGGTTTTCAATTAGATCAGACAATTATGATGGAAAATAGAGAGAATTTTCTTTTTGTTAGGTGCAAATCAGAAATTTATTGCATTACAGCTCATGAATAAGTCTGCAAATATAAATTACAACCAGGACAAATGCAAATTGGATATGTATGGCATTAACACTTAGTTTTAACAATATAAGTTCACATACACACTTATGGCAGCAATACAGGACCCGTGTGATCTGATATAGGCAGATAATCAGGCCCAGATTTCCCCAGTTTGAATAAACCCAATGAGTTGAAACCAGCAACTAGTCTGGTTCAGTCTTCCTATGCCTGAAACGCAGATCTGAGTGCTACAAACCTGATAATTAGTGATCAGTTTGTCTGGTGCAGCTATATGACCTAGCAGCAAGGCGTGTGTTGGTGAAAGTTCAAGAATGGTGCCCAGATTAGCAACCCTAGGCGCAGTTCTAGTAAATGTTATTCAGGCCAGCAAGCCTAGGTGCAGCTCCAGTAGTTGCCCTTGAATGTAGATGAAACCCTCTCCACTCTTGATGCTTAGACTGATTGTAGACCCTACCAATGGTGACCAATCACAGGTCAGATCCACAGCTAGACAATCTAGAGAAATCCTACAAATAGAAAATGCAGTTATGGAAAGAAGGATTGACAGAAGAATGTTAGGGTTTTTGTCCCAACCTTGATGCCTGCTAGGATTTGCATCCTAGCAGTCACACCTTGGAAATTAATTCCAAAAATCATGTCCAAACTTTTCCCCCCTTCACCCAGCTGGCAAAAATGTATTTATACCTGTTTGAATTGAAGTTGGCGCCCAAAAAACAAACTAGGTCGGCCCAAAAAAGAGAAATATTATTATTTTTTAAATTAATATTAAATCATTAAACTTGGTGCCCAAAATAAGATCTAGGTCAGCCAATAAATAAAATAAAAAGTATTATTAAAAAATGTTAGTGTTTAAGAACACTTTTTATTTTTATTTATTTATTTATTCTGTTGGGCCGACCCAGCTAGGGCATGGACAGGACAGTCGCAAAGTATACACATGAATACACGTAAGTCATAAGTCACGAAGTATACACATGAATACACATAAGTCACAAAGTGTACATATGAATACATGTAAGTCGTAAAGTATACACATGAATACACGTAAGTCACAAAGTATACACAAGGGGCACACACATATAGAAATGCATTATTGGCCTACAGAAGAAGAAGGCTGAATAGTTAATTCTAATTGAATGGTGGTTAAGTCAGTTTGTCCACAGGCTGGTAGGATTAATGCTTTGATACCAATTGTAATGTTCCCTTCCTAAGATTGCCCTAAATCTTGCCTAGAATAACAAGTTTAATGTAGTTAGGGTTATAACTTACCAATTAAATGCTTTAAGCAAGATGAATCTTGGTTTAGGTCTTGTTAGACGATATTGGAAATATAATTCAAAATACATATAATGAATGTCTTATCTATTTAAACCTTGAGAAAATACATAACTATTTCAAAACTATCTACACAATATCCATAATGCATAGTGGAAGTCTAGTCATAATAGGATTTGGATGAGGAACATGATAAGTCCACCTGAAGCTATCCATGCTAAGCCCAAGAGATCTACCATCCCTCTTGGCCCCTAGTGGCAGACACACAGTCACCCAATATGTGGTGGCGTACTTAGTGGATAAACTTATATTTGCTTTCCCTATCCATGCTGCCTTATCCATCCCTCTTATGATTGAAACTCTTTGAATCCATCCTAACAATCAGTCATAGTTTGGCTTGATAGGAAAGCCTTGAAAAGGGTGCCTATAAACTACTCAACCCATCTAAGCCCAAGATCGTGCAACGTCCAGACTAAGACAACTCACCCCTTTGCCCCAAGTGGCAAGAACATCCAAACTAAGACGATTCCACCCTTGGGGTGGCCTACTTAGCATGGGAGAGCCAATAAACTGCATCTCCCTAATTTGCTTCCTTCAATCTTACTTTTGATTGATTATAGGATAAAGACATTCATATATATATATATATATAATCTATTCATTTAAAAGAAATATAATCTAAGTATTAATCTGTTACAGCAGTAACTATGACTTATGCCCTTGTCTGCTGAGAGCAGATAATTATGTTTGATCTGCTCCTATTGCCTTGCTGTTCAATCTGTTCTTAACATTCAGAAGATATTGCTTAGTGTAAATCAAATGTATAGGAAAGAATCATAATTATTTATAAGCTCAATAATTGCTGCAAGCATCATTATTGCATAATCGTACATGATTCACATACACACACACACACACATTCTTTTATATTTAACTTACTTCCCTTATTGATTTGTCATTTGTCTTCACCATATCTCTTCTTGAAACATCTTCTTCTTCCCACATATTTCTTCTTCCAAGTTTAATTATATCATATTAATGTATCTGTTGCTATGCTCAGAAAACACTCCTATTTCTGTCCCTATTCCCCATTCATATATCTGCCTTTAAATCTCCTTATTATATTTCTGCTGCTTTTCTGAGTGTAGATTTATTCCTCAATATGATGCCTCTGTATTTATGTCTTTTTTTTCTTCCATCTCAAAATCCTTTGTTTCTTCCTTTTATATATCCTTTCCTTTATGAAAAGATGCAACTCTTTTAATAGAGACAACCCATTAAACGAAGTTGCATGGACACGGATACGGATACGGATACGGGTACGGTATCGGATACGGATACGGCCATTTTTCAAGGCCTCTCATATGGATACGTCAAGATACGGCATTCATAAAACACACACTTGCACACATATATAACATTCTTTTTCTTATTAGAGAAGATATTCATTACTTTAGGAGCAATATGCACATATAATTGCTACATATTTCAAAATAATTATATTGAAACATAGTTTTATTTATCATTAAAACAAAATTCGAATACATTGATTGTCTGATAGAATCACATGCTATCAAAAATGTCATCACTATTCCCCTGAAATTGGAGATCTAAAATACTTAAATAAAACATATAAAATACTTAAATAATATAAAACATAAATTATTAATTTAATATAAATGGATTTATAAAACTCAAATTATTAATTTATTTTAAACCTAATTTTAAACATAAAAAATTAAAAAGTTTTTCAAAATTCTAATAAAATTATAAAATATTAAAATAATTATAAATTGACTTTAGAAAACACAACTTGTTAATTTATTATAAATGAATTTATAAAATAACAAATTATTAATTTATTTTAAACGTAATTTTAAATATAAAGAATTAAAAATTTAAAAATTAATAAACCTATCTTTAAATATAAAGAATTAAATTTTTGAGGCAAAGCTCTTAAATTTTAAGCGAATAACCTCAGCAAGTGATTTTAATTTTTTTCAAAGTAAAATTTGAGAGGAACGATTTTTATTGAAGTAATAAAATTGAGGCGGAATGATTTTAATTTTTCCGAAGTAAAACTGAATCGCACGCAGAACGCGACATTCGGCAGGACGCGACAAGCACCAGGGGAAAACATAGCTGGGAGTTTTCGCTGGCAGACAGATCGAAGGGCAACAACCTGAACCAGAAATGTCAAAAAAAAGAAGAGAAATACTGGACGCCATTCACACCTGGGCGCAATGAAGTCGGTTTACTCTTTTCGCAAAACAATCCACAGAAACTGCAAACGATATACAGATTCATGGCTTCTCGGGTTCTTATAGATTTTTAAATTAAAAAATCTCTAGTTTTCTGAAATGAATTTGGAATGTTACAGCAGCTATGGTAAGATTCGTTGCTGTTTTTATAGGCGTCTGAATCCCGGCGAATCAGGCACGGGCAGAAACAGAATTTTTTTTGGGTGCTTTTGGATACGGTATCCATGTCGTAGTACAATGGCGCATCGCGACCAAGATCCGTAGACGATACGCCGATACGCCGCATTCGCCATGTGGAGATCGGCGATCCGGCAACCTTTGGTTAGAAGTATTGTCATTGATGTCAGGACAAATTGTGGATGACAAAAATATGTTGAAATAAAGTATCTTCAATGTTGAAGTGATTGTCATTAATGTTCTCAGTGATGATGTTCAGAATTGATAAGCAAAGCAGGTCTTCCCTCAGGCTAGATAATCTGGTTATCATCATCATTCGGATTTGCTTAAGATTGCTGTGTTAACATCCAAATCGGCATTTGTGTATTGCTTGGCATTTGTTTTGAACTGATTGGATCGGCATTAGTTTAAAGTCACATAATCTGAACTTTCAGATGATTGCCATTCAGACTTGGTTGAACTTTCAGATGGTTACCATTCAGATTCACATAATCTGAACTTTAAAGATTGACATTTGTTTGAAGTCATCAAACAAAATGATATTTGTTAAGAAGCAACACAACCTGCTGAGAAGTTATGCATCGGTTCACTTGAAAGGACGTGTTTTGTCCTCTTAACAAGTTTCGAACCTCTCCTTGAAGAGACGTGCTTCTAAGAAGAAGCGATTTATCATTAAAAGACGTCTTCTAATCAAGAGATGTGAATAAAGTTAAAAACGTCTTTTCATCAAAAGATGCAAATGAAGTTAAAGACATCTTCTTGAACAGATGCTGCTGATCTGAAAGGACGTGTTTGTCTCAAGAGATGTGTTCTTTAGAATTGTGAACCTTGAAAAGACGTATTTGAACAAATGCGAGTAATTAAAAAGCACGATTAAAAGGAAAAAGTTCGAATGACATGTCTTTCAGATAAGAAAGATTTAAATCTTAAAAAGACGTGTTAATGTTCTCAGCAGATGCGATTTAGTTAAAACAAACAAATCGAGTCTTGAAGAGACGTGTTTCTAAATCAGGCAAATATGACATGGCCGCACAATCAAAAGACACAGGACGCGTTTCTTTAAAAAGTTGCATTCCAAAGACGTATTCTTTGTGAGAAATTAAGTCTACAGGGGCGATTACAAAAGAAAAAATTAACAGAAATTTTAATCTGAAGAGATTAACATTAAGTCTAATTCACATAAATGAAGGGGTGTAAATGAACAAGAGTTATGTTCTTTCTTCAAAAGACGCAAGCTTTGATCAAGATATGTATGTGACATTCAATTCAAGTGTGAGGTGTGTGGTTGTAGTAGGGACAAGCAGTTCAGTCAAGAGTCCCATCTCCTTGTGTAGGCTTAGGGTGGTATCTTATATCACATAGAGCAGATTGGAGGGTTGGGAAAGTACAGGTCAGATTTAAGGCTGTCTTACATCCATCAAGTCAAGGTTTGGTGCCTTGCACTAGGGGTTGGTGCTCCTTGTAGGTAGGTACCTACTAAAGTTGTAAAGGTTTAGGTGTTCCTTGTAGGTTGCATCCTACTAAATCATCTTATTGTAAATTTGTAGGTTGGTGCCTACTTGAAAAAGAAATTACTTCAATAAAGTTGTGTCAACTTGTGGAAATTGGTTCATATCAAAAAGGTTGATTGTAATAAAGTTTGAAAAGATTAAGAAATAGAAGTCTGTGATTGATTTACTGATTCACCCCCCCCCCTCTCAGTAAATCTTTTGTGCTCTTCAATTGGTATCAGAGCAGGGTCCTTCTTGAAAGCTTAATCGCTTGAAGGAGATCCTTAAGAGCACATATGGCGAATCTAAGCAACACTGTGAAAGTACCCATCTTTGATGGGACTAATTATGCCTTTTGGAATATCAAGATGGAAGCATACTTGAACACACTTGGTTTTGATGTGTGGCAATCTGTTGTTGATGGGTATTCACCTCCAGCTACCCCTCCAACGGATCAAGCAGCTAAAAAGAGAAGTGAAAACAATGCAAAGGCTAAGCATGCTCTTCTTTGCAGCCTAACAGATTCTGAATTTACAAAAGTCATGAGGTGCAAGTCAGCAAAAGAGATTTGGGACAAACTTCAAAATATCTATGAAGGAGATGCAAAAGTTAAAAAGGCAAAATTGCAAACTCATAGAAGGAAATTAGAAACTCTCAAAATGGAGGATGATGAAGATATTGCTTCATATTTTCTTCGTGTTGATGAAACAGTAAACATCATGAAAGGACTTGTGAAGAATTTGAGGATAACTTTATTGTTGATAAGATTCTACGATCTCTATCTACAAAGTTTGAAGCCAAGGTTGCAGCATTGGAGGAATTAACAAACTTGGATCAGTTAACTAAAGATGAATTACATGGGATCCTTGCTGCCTATGAGATGAGGATTGAAGGAAGATCACCACAAAATGAAATTTCTTTCAAAGCATCTAATAAGGGAAAAACTAAACATGATACATCAAATAAGAAGTAAAGTGATAATGAAGCAGAGGCTCATTTCATGAGGAAGCTTAAAAAGGGAAAAGGAAAGTACAAAGGGAAATATCCTTTTAAATGTTTCAATTGTGGAGAAGTAGGACATTATGCATCAAATTGTCCTCAAAGTGATTGCAACTACTTTGGACACAAAGCAATAAATTGCAAATTTCAAGCAAGAAATGGTTTGAGCTTCACTAGGAGAGATTATAATTCATTTAGTCATGATGTTATGTGTTTCAAGTGTAACAATTTTGGACACATAGCACGTTTTTGTAGACGTGACTTTATGGAATCACCTTTACAAGATATGAAGAAGAACATCATGGAAAAGGAAAGAAAGTTTACAAAAGTTTGGAGAAAGAAGATAGATACAAGAAATGAAGAATCCAATGCAAATTCAATATGCCTTTTCTAAGAGGAAGCATGAATTTAGGGGGAGCTAAGTTGAATATTGTCTTTCAGCCCTTTGGAAGAGATGATTGAAAAAATGAAGTGCCTCAAAATGTTGAAGAGGAATCTACTTATGATTTGGTATCCAATAAAGATGATGGATTGGCTTCCATTGTTTGAAATTATATTGATGTCAAAATGAAGAAGTCTCCATGCAGAAGAAGATTATCTTAGAAGACAAAGAATGAAAAGAGAAAGATGAGTATTAGTAAATGGTGGCATACATTTAGGGGGAGCTACAATATCTTGTAGTTCCATAAAACAAAAAAAAGTAAAGCAAGTCATTGTTGGAAGACCCTTTGCCATTGATGTCAAAGGGGGAGAATTTGGACACAAGGGAGCAAAACAAAAAAGGAGGAGAGGATCAAGTTGCCATTGGAGAAGTTGCCATCAATGACAAAGGGGGAGATTGTTAGAAGTATTGTCATTGATGTCAGGACAAATTGTGGATGACAAAAATATGTTGAAATAAAGTATCTTCAATGTTGAAGTGATTGTCATTAATGTTCTCAGTGATGATGTTCAGAATTGATAAGCAAAGCAGGTCTTCCCTCAGGCTAGATAATCTGGTTATCATCATCATTCGTATTTGCTTAAGATTGTTGTGCTAACATCCAAATCGGCATTTGTGTGTTGCTTGGCATTTGTTTTGAACTGATTGTTAAGACATAATTTGATCTTTCTCAGATCGGCATTAGTTTGAAGTCACATAATCTGAACTTTCAGATGATTGCCATTCAGACTTGGTTGAACTTTCAGATGGTTACCATTCAGATTCACATAATCTGAACTTTAGTTACTGGACATTTGTTTGAAGTCATCAAACAAAATGATATTTGTTAAGAAGCAACACAACCCTACCGAGAAGTTATGCATCGGTTCAATTTGAAAGGACGGTTTTGTCCCTTTAACAAGTTTCAACCTCTCCTTGAAAGACGGTTTAAGAAGAAGCGATTTATCATTGCATTTCTAATCCCAAGAGATGAATAAAGTTAAAAAAACGCTCTTTCATCAAAAGATGCAAATGAAGTTAAAGACATCTTCTTGAACAGATGTCGCTGATCCGGAAAGCGGACATGTTTGTCTCAAGAGATGTGCTCCTTTGAATTGTGGAACCTTGGAAAAAGACGTGAGATTTGAACAAATGCGTAGCAATTAAAAAGCACTTACCAAAAAGGAAAAAGTCTCAAGGACATGGTTCCCTTCTCGTGATAAGAAAGATTTAAATCTTAAAAAGACGCAGAGTTAATGTTCTTATAGATGCGATTTAGTTAAAAAACAAACAAATCGAGTCTTGAAGAGATCGTGGTTTCTTAAACTCCAGTAAAATATGACATGGCCGCGACAATCAAAAGACACAAGACATCGCTTCTTTTAAAAGTTGTGACCCAAAAGACATTCTTTGTGAGAGCCAAGCCTATTAAAAAAGCACATAAAGAAAAAATTAATAGAAATTTTAATCTGAAGAGATTAACATTAAGTCTAATTCACATAAATGAAGGGGTGTAAATGAACAAGAGTTATGTTCTTTCTTCAAAAGATGCGAGCTTTGATCAAGATATATATGTGACATTCAATTCAAGTGTGAGGTGTGTGGTTGTAGTAGGGACAAGCAGTTCAGTCAAGAGTCCCATCTCCTTGTGTAGGCTTAGGGTGGTATCTTATATCACATAGAGCAGATTGGAGGGTTGGGAAAGTACAGGTCAGATTGAAGGCTGTCTTACATCCATCAAGTCAAGGTTTGGTGCCTTGCACTAGGGGTTGGTGCTCCTTGTAGGTAGGTACCTACTAAAGTTGTAAAGGTTTAGGTGTTCCTTGTAGGTTGCATCCTACTAAATCATCTTATTGTAAATTTGTAGGTTGGTGCCTACTTGAAAAAGAAATTACTTCAATAAAGTTGTGTCAACTTGTGGAAATTGGTTCATATCAAAAAGGTTGATTGTAATAAAGTTTGAAAAGATTAAGAAATAAAAGTTTGTGATTGATTTACTGATTCACCCCCCCCTCTCAGTAAATCTTTTGTGCTCTTCACCTTCTAAAAGGGTATGACTTTATATTAGCCTTGATCGCTGCCCTTAACTTCTCCTTAATTGCTGCCTTCATAATTTTAATCGCTGCTTTCATAAGTTTGAAACATTTATTAATTATTGCTGCTCCTCAACTATATTTGCTGCTCCCTATGAATGCCCCAATTCCTTCATCCCTTACCCTTACATATTAATTACAACCTTTCTAATCGCTGCCTTTAAACATGAATCACTGCTGTCTGAACTGATCGCTGCCCTTTTTGGGCCTCTTAATTATTATTATAACTATAATATGTATTAGAAATTGAATATATTTATTTTTATATTAGTTATATATATATATATATATATATATATATTTTAATATTTATAGTATGATTATAATTATAATAATATTTAAATTGTTAATTTTTTATATTTATTTATATTTTTAATATTTATATTGTTATTTATTTTATTTATTTATTTGCATTTTGACGTTTGGTTTTTCATGTTGCAATTTCAGGGGCTTCACAACGCATAGAATATCCAATTTAACCTTTTTACCATTACCGTGATGCTTGTTCAATAAATGTTACACAGTAACTCCCTATCGGTAAATAGATAATTATCAAGGCCATCAAATAAATATTTACCGTGTTGAGTGCAAAATTGAAGTTTTTATTCTTAGTACCATGCTTGGATTGTGATTTGATATGATATTTTATGATTCAGTTCACCTATGTCAACCTGGGGTGTAAGCTTGTGAAAGACGTAACGACAG
>VDFB02060417.1:0-23239 GCA_007258455.2 Sequoia sempervirens | reverse complement strand
AAGGGTAATTAAAAACCATTTAACATTTAACACAATAAATTATCTAAGAAGGCCCAAAATACTCTTTTCTCATATGAATTTAAAATACTTTCACATAATAACCACATAGAAAAAATTTCATCTTATTTTCATTTATTTATAATTACCTCTGCTTCAAACAACTTGACTCTTCTAATAACATAATATTTATACTTTCATTATATTCCATAATCATCTAATTTTACTTACGAAAAGCAAGCACATACAAAACTCTACTTTTCACTATTTCTAATTTAACTATTCCACTTGGAACTAACCAAAGTAAGAATAAACTAATCTACCAATGTTACACAATAAGTTCACATAGGCAAAATGTATTCTTTCATTAAAACCCTATATATATGCATTAATATATTTTCTTTTAAACTTAATTTACTTCAATTCACTTATTTAACTAAATCTCTATAAAAATAAGTAATTATTTATTTCAAATTAAAGAGGAAGATATTTATTATTCCAAAGTTACCCAAATAAATACTAACTATTAACAATACAAGAATCTATGTGTCCCTCACATAATTGATACCCAATCTATATATAAATATTTATATACTTATACTTGAAAGAGAAATTATAAATCAGTCTAAAACAATGCAACTACTCTTCCCTTTCATTTATCTTTAATTATCTCTAATTTCCTTTATAAGAATAAAGCCAATTATAACTTAATTCTGTAGCACAACCGAATATTTTCTCAGCCAAAAGTTATCCAACATAAAGTAAAATAAACCAGCTGAAACAAACTAGGGAAGTGGAGTTTATATATCAAATACAAAAAAAATATATGAATCTAAAATTCTATAAAAATAACGAAAAATGTATTCCTATATATCCACACGAAGTATTATAATTCATATTTAACAAATATAATAAGAAATAAAAATAGATCTATAAATAATAAAAATATTCAAATTCAGTGTTATTATTTTCTGTCAATCATCTTAAAAAAAAACAAAACGAGACCTAATTCATGCACCAACAGTTTAGAAAGATAACAGCAGAAAATAAAAAATAACAGCAGCAAATTATTACAGCTTCGAAAAGTTACAGCTGGGACGGGTTGCCAATGGTTCAGGGAGACTATTTAATTCTGTACAACGCCTCAACTCTAATGCTAAAACTGTGACAGGCTGCCAAGGGTTTCAGAGGAACTATTTAATTTACTACACTTTTGCAAGTCTAACGTTGCAGCTGTGATAGTTTTGCTTATGGTTTCAGGGAGATTTATAAATTTACATTACCAGACTGTGTGAAGGAGCTCATCTAAACACTGTATCCAATAACATGAATTTCTCTCAGCTTCGACTGAACGGAGGTAACTGGCAAGGCTTGAAACATTGCGCAGACCAAGAGAATTAAATAATCCACTCATTGGTCCTCAATTTCTTCACTTAAACAATCTGCTCATTGTCGGCATCAGAAAAGACACACGAACCAAGCTTCCTCCAAGTTTAAGATGGTTACGGTTGCAAAAATGTGAGAAGCCATTTATATAGAAAGTGAATTTTGGAATTTGGAAATATGGCCATCTACTTGCATTATTATTAAATCACAAATGTTATCCGCAAGACTAAGGGCGAAAGAAAGGTGAGGTGCAAATACGCGACTTATGAGAATTTCCTGTAGAGTCTACCCATTTGTTTTTTTTTATCAGCATAGGTGATAATTTGTCAAAATTCAACCAATCTGAGAGATTATACGAAGGATTATAGCGGGTGTCGGCCTGAATTACACTAGAGTGATCGAGAGAATAATTAGTTTTGATTGAGTGGAGAGTTGCAGAGGTAGAGGATTTTCAAGCTATTTAAGAAGCAAAGGGAGGAACCCTCGTGAAATGCCCTGCTCTATCAGGAACTAATTAACTTGCCTCTATCGGCCAAAATCAAGAGAATTAATATTAGATTTATTAAAACAATAAATATTTATAGGTTAAAATTAGATTAATCTTGTTAAATTAATTTTATTTTCTTTATATCACAACTTAACTATGACTCTCAATGGATGGTAATTATTATCATTATTACTCAAATTTTATTTAAATTTATTTTATTTTATTTTCTTCTGTTTTGACATCAATTTCTATAAACATAAATTTATGTTGATTTTATTAATTGTTCTACTTGGTGGCACTAGTTTACAAATCACTAGGGTTTCTACACAATTACGAACTAGGGTTGGTATTAAAAGCACATACAATAAAGCTTTTACTAGATTATACGTATATAAAAGTAATAATTATAATGTGCACCTTGTAATGGTAGGATGCTCGTGTGCAGGCAGAGGGGATATGCAAAAATTGAATTATCTGTGTTGGAAGGATTCCATGTTGAATTGTTTACAGCCAATCTCTGAACCGCTTCAACAAAAAATTTATTAAAGAAATTATATGGAAACAATCTGTACAAATTCAATGATTACACACTAAAATCTTTACATTCAATTGACAGAATAACATTCACAAATGCAATTATTATTTATTTCAAGCTTTGCTTTAAATCAAAAGAATAATCTACTTTAATGAAAACTCATCAAACCTCTAGTTTAAATAGAATATTTATGAAGACCTAGAATTATTCATAAAATAATTTGCACAAAGTAAAAAAAATAGGTCACAGAGATAAAAAGAGAACATGAACACCAATTTACGTGGAAAACTCCAACTGGAAAAAAAATACCACTCCAAAATATCCGCAACTTATTTTTATTGATCATCAATGAAAAAAATACCTTTCCTCGATCCAATTTATTGAGGTTGAAGGATGGATCAGCCAGAACAGAAGCCATTACGCCTAAAACTTTTGCTGCATCTTCAAACCCTTGGTCAGAAAGCGAACAAACAGCATAACGACATTCGAATAAGAAGGTGCTCTCCAATTGGTTCACAGAGAGAACTCCCCCTAAATTTTTCTTGCCTCCCCCCTCAAGAAAATACCAAATTCTCCTTTTTAACCACCCTAACTCCTCTTTCTCCCCCGTAAAAGATTTTCAAAAATAACTAATTTTTATTTACCCACTTTAATTAATCATTACTTTATATATTTATTTATTTAATTTCAACCAATAACTTCTTTTCTTTTAAATTACTTCCACTTAACTCTAAATTTTAACTAAAACAAATTTTCATAAATAATTAACTTTTAATTAAAATATAATTGAATAAATATTTTTACCGTAATTTATTCAAACTTAAGTACAATTTTAATATTTAATCCTCTTTAATATTTTATCACTTTTAAATTTATTAATTGAATTTAATCATTAAGTGATAATTACCTTTCCTCATTTAATCTGATTATTTTAAATAACTAACTCCCAACGATAATTAAATTGACGTTTATCATTGAATCTAATTCTTTATTTAATTACAAATGTAACATGTAACCTTATAATTAAATTAATTTTATTAATCAAATCCAAACATATTATTAGTGTTACCTCATAACCTTAAAATTAAATTAAATAATAAAATCACATCATCATGACATTACCCACAACAACTTACTTAACATCAACGACAACCAAACGGAGGGCACTACATATTATATCATGGAAGGGAAGTATTTGGAAAGGCCATGAGATTAAAACAAGTGGATGAAAGAAATAATACATTTCTTGTCTAAATGTGGACACAAATCTAGGACTTACATTGCCTAAATTCAAATTATGTTGGATTTTGTAACACCATAGAACACACTATTCTTGTAAAAATGGGTGTTGCACCAGTTGAGAGGATTTCTAGAAAAAATCAGGCATTGTTAAGGCCAAAAGAATGTGGTGATGACCTAGATTATGAGTGAAATTGGGGAGATTGGTGTTTGTATGAGGATTGCACGACCATCAAGTGTTATGGGACTCTTGTGGCACCACATGTACTGCCTAGGTTTGTTTCTGATAGGATGGATTTCATTGAGATAATGTGGCAAATGGATCATTGTGATGTTGAGAATTTTAGGTTGTTTAGAAAGGCCTCCATCAATGCTTTAAATTTATCCTTTGATTATTTTGTTGTCTTGGAAAAGGAGGCATATGAGGTATTTGGTATAATGATTAGTAATTAGAGAATGAAAGTAACCTCTACTAGAAAGTTTGATCCAGAAGGACACATCAACAATGAAAAGATAAAAAAGGGGAATATCTAGATATGGACCTCATGCCTTTTCCTTCAGGGAAGATGTGATAAGGAATTTTCCAACACTTGTTGTTGTCCAAGATAGAGAAAAGATTTGGATGAAAATTGTTGAGGTTGAGCATAGGGCTTTTATTCAGAATTCTTATTATGAAATCCCTTACAAGAACCTCACTAACAAATTCAAAAGGATGGAATTGGTCCTTAGTGATTTCAGTGATGGTACTTTTTTGGAGAAGTTGTAACAAGTAGATCAACTGGCTCAAAAGTCTTTACAAGAGCATTTATTGAAAACCGATGGTCAACCAAAGGAGCTCACAGCATTAGAAGAGCAGTAGCCAATGGATATTGAAGATACTCCTATTATGGAGTTGTCTCCTACAAATATTGATGAATCAAAGGGTGCTAAGGGAAATGTACAACAACCACCTATTGAATCAATTCCTCTCAAGCAAGGAGTGGAGCACGAATTTTCTCACCCTAATGTTGGAGATGTAATGGAACCATTTGTTCTAGATTATAGGCTAGTACCCTAAGAGTATGATGAAAGCTAGGATAATGATGCAAGGGTTTTAGCCTATGCCAAATTTCTAGAGGATGATTCCTTTGTGACATCCAAAGAATTTATAGAATACATTGTTGAGCTAAAAGCTGAGGAAATAAATGAGAGGATACAAAAGGCTCTAAAAGGAGTGAATCCTTCACAACAGGAAGAAGTAAAAAAAATGGACTGAAGAGTAGATTATTCAAGAAATTGAGCAAATGAATCCTATGGAAGCTAGGAGATTGGTCAAAGACAGTGGGGTACTAGTAGTGCCAGGATGGAACCTATCCTCAATCGTTGCTTTGGATGAAATCAAGAATGACCCAAATGCTATGGTGTCAGAGGAGACTTTTGATAAGAAAATTTTTGGTTCAAGGTTTAGCCTCAATTTACATGCACTAGCTATTTGGTCATTAACACCAGACTCAGGGAGATGTAGACTCAACAGGACAATGACTAGCCTTTTAGGAGACTTGTTTATAGGAAGGGCTTCAAAGATGATAGCTCCACAAGCTATAAGGTTGAAAATGCATACAACCATGTTGAGTATTGACACAACAAATATTTCTCAGGCTAGGTATATGAAATTATTGGAAAAGCATAAAAAACTAGTTGAGGAATACAATAAGTTGAAGGCTATTGCGGTTATGGTAGATTAGAATAATTTTCCTACTTCCCCATATATCACCTCACTACAAGATAAAGGAAACTTCAAATTAAGAATTACTACCTTGAAGGTTGAACTTGAAACAACCAAGTCTAAGAGGAACATGCTCTAGGAGAATATGAACAGGATTACAAAGGATATGACTGATGAAATTCTAGGTCACAAATTGATCAGGGAATACCTTAGAGTAGAAGCCACATGGTCAAACTATAAAGGAATACATGAGGCATTTGAAAGGTTCCAACATGTTCAAGAGGTTTTCTAGAACACTTGGAATAAGTGGAGTAGTAGATTGAACAGTTTAAAGGAGATACAAGAAAATGCAAAGAATGACCCTAAAGCTCTAGCAAATATTCAAGACATCATAGGAGGAATTGAAATGATTGGTGAGGTCACATGCTCCCATGAATGAATTGGTGGGAAGCTACAAGGTAAAATCCAGGCCTTTAGGGATATGGAGGAACATGGTACACCCAAGATTCTTAATGAAGATGGAACACTCAAAGAGTATGAACCATGGAGGGATTTATTCAGACATCAAATTGTTATAGGTCCATAGCTAACATACATTGATAACAAGTTGGACTTAACTATGTTAAATGATATAATTGATAAACTCATCACAATTCAGGTTGGCATGGACACCTTTTTGAAAGAGGCTAGAGTGGTAATTGATGCAAGATATAATGCATACAACAAAAACGTGCAGAAGTTATTGGATATCAACTGGCCTATAGAGGATGAGTATAAGAATTGGCTAGAAAAGTATGTTGAATAATCCATAAAGGTGGTGAGATAGATATAGAACATGGTATAGTATAATACAGGTTTGACCTTTGAAATAACTATATAAGAAAAATCTATATCTTTTCAAATTTGAAAGTGCACGTGGTAATCCAGCCAATCCTCTCTTTTTTCTTTATGCTTCTTTCTACTTTCATGTTTCACACTTTTGTTGAGTAAGGTGATGACGTGGATGAGGATGCAAGTTCAATAATCTCTTACAGGTTTTTTTCTTTTTATATTTTCCCCCCATTTCTTCAAGTGTAAATATAACTGCCTGGTGGTTGAAATGAAATGAAATACTCTTGAAATATAAATTAAAATGTAATGTGACCATCTAGTAGCCTGATGCTTGTTGCTCCCCTGATATTATAAAAAGGGAATTCAAGGCTATTGTGTAGGGGTTTGTTAGCTCTCAAAAATGCAAGTTTGAACCATGAGAGGTTGCCAGGCTCTCACAACGTTTCAAGGTAACAAATAAGGCCAAATGATTCGAACCTTCTTCTCTTCAAGTGCTGCTAGACCTAGGTGGGTATACCTATAACAATGAAGCAGACTTGGATTTTGCTTATTTCCTAAAGTAATTTATCCACAATGGAAAATGGGAGTGGATAAATGAGTTTTATTTTAGTATAGATTATATAAGCAATATCAAGGCTAAAACTAATATGTTCATATGTAAAAATGAATGAAATTACTAAATAGTGGAATGATAGAGACTAGTGCCTTATTGGGTGTGTGGAGTCAAATGAAAAGTCTGAAATAAGTAACTTCTTTCTGGCAGATACTCTAATTGTTTGGCATATAAATTTGAGTTTATAACTTGAATAAACATGTAAGAATATGATTACCGAGCTCTTCTTAATGATCCAAATGAGATTTCCTAATTACTATGATTGATCAAAAGGATTTAATCTTTCCTTGAAAGAACCAATTAATCCAACCATACATATATAACAAGTGTGCATTGATAAACTGAAAAATGTCCTTGACATATCAGTTTACATAATTAGAAAATATCAACCTTGGAGACAACTTCAACAATACTTTTAATTAACACAACAAACAAATGATACCAAAAAATACATCACCAAATCAGAATGACTTTCATTGATATCTCCATAGTTTCATACATGCATCATAGTCTCAACATTGTAAGACATTTTGATCTAATGTATTTTTTATTTCACCCTCCACTATATCCTTTATCCGCTACCAAAAATTGGTATTTATACATCGGCCACATGAAAGGTCATGTCCATTCATATTCAAGTCTTGGGAAATGCTCTTATTCAGGATTTTTCAAACGTTCATCAGACACCCGCGAAGACATCTTGTAGTCTCCTCGACACTCTGGGTCTCACCGATAGCTAACTTGTTATCTTCACTTATATCGCTGAGTTGTCCCATAGTTTCACTAATGTTATGTGCCTCTCTGATAATATCCCTTTGGTCCTGGGTATATAGCTATGACTCTCACTGATGCAAACCTGTCATTGTGACATTGTGAGTCGGGTAGATATTCCCCTACTTACCTTGTGTCTTGCTGAGAAATTTCCCTCGATCTATTTCCTTTTTCAATTCTGATCGCCGAGACGTAATGTTTTTTCTTGCTGATGGAATCACTTTTGGTAAGACCTTCCTAGCTCTCTCTGATGAAGTCTGTCTCACCAATGAATTTTTTTATCATCAAGACAATGAATATTGCCAAGTCCTTTTACCGATGTAACTCCATCATAGCGACATGGTGGGTTGGCAAGACTTCCTCGAACTCATATCAATAGAATCCTCATTTTTTTTATCGGTGAGAACAGATGAATGCTACGAGACCTTACTCCAATGGCTTAAGTGTGGCCGATATAGTTATTTGTGCTTCATCGGTATGACACATATAGGCTCGCTATGACTTATTCTGATGAACATTTTATTGCCAATAGAATCCTCTGGTCGTTGAGACTGCAAAGTGCATCATGCGAATATGAATCCCTTGGTCGCTGAGACATTTCTAGCCTCTTTCTGATATGCTAAAAAAAACATGCGTTAGTATAATTTTTTTGGGTCGATGAGACCTCCATCATCTCATGCCAATATGACTTATAAATTCAAATGCTTAGGGATAGGTGAATTCTTATGGGACCAAATGATAAAATATGGGAAAATATGTTATGCATAGTGGATTTATATACTAATGGTATGGGCTTCTTTGGAAACTCATGAGTACAGATAGCCATAAAATTTTCAAAATTTTACAGTTCTAACATTGGCTTCGTCTGGGGATTAATGATTGTGAGATCTTTACAAGGATCCAGACCTTTGGGTGAGCAAACCAAATTTTCAAGGACATGGACTAGCGAGTAGGATGGAATGAATGGAAATGGAGATGAACATGATCCTATACTACTGTACATGGAAAATTTTTATTTTGAATGAAGGAATTACAAGATTGTCCATGTACTGGAAATTCTTATTCCTTTTATTTCCTAAACTACTGTACATGGAAAGGAAGTTTTGAGAGGATTGGCAAGAGTTGTCCATGCACTGGCAACCCTTAATCCTCAATATTGTTCAAGAGAAAAAGTGCTTCAATAATTGCCCATGTTCAGGCAACTCCTATTCTTCACTAGTCATGTTCTGTAAGTAATATGAATCTTCTCCTTTCTTACCAAAAACAACAAAGGGTCCCAGCCACAAGGCTTCAAACTTCCCATGCTTTCCCTTCTCTTGACACCTTGCATTCCACATTAGCACTAGATCATTTTCTTCAAATTTTCTATTTTTTTCCCTTTTATAATACAAATACTTCATTTGTGCCTGCAACTTCACATTCTGGTTTTGTGCTACTCTTCTTATTTCATCAAGTTTAGCCAGCTGCTCCATTCTTTCTTCCATTGGTTTTGGAATATCTATATCTTCTTGAAGGATAAATTTGTAAACTGGTAACAAATTTTGTAAAGGCATCCTAGCTTGTGTTCTATATAACAATTCAAATGGGGACTTTCCAATTTCCTTTTTCACAGTTATCCTATCAGCCCAAACAAGCATCTTCAATTTTGAATCCCAAGCCTTCTTATTCCCACCTAGCATTCTCCTTATGATTTTCAGAAGACTTTTGTTGCTGGACTCTGCTTGACCATTAGCTTGTGGAGGGTAAGGATCTGCATAAGAAATAGTAATACCATGTGTACTACAAAAATCTTTGAATTCATCAGATTTGAAACACATCCCATTATCTATAATCAATCTTAATGGTGTACCGAATCTGGTAATAATGTTATCCATTAAAAAATTGATCACAACTTTACTGGTTGCTTGCTTGGTTTGAACTACCTCTACCCATTTGGTAAAATAATTAGTAGCTACTAGTATCCACTTATGTCCTTCACTTGATTTATCTTGTATCTCCCCAATAAAATCAATTCCCCATTGATGAAAAGGGGCTTCAACCTGCAAAGGTCTAAGTGGTAAAGCTCCCTGATACTTCATTTTCCCTGAGAACTTCTAGCATGCTTCACATCTTCTTACGTATGAAAAAGAATCATTAAAGACTTTTGGCTAGTAATATCCTACCCTGAGAATCTTATGTGTAGTTGTCTTTGTAGAATAGTGGCCTCCATAGACCCCTTTATGCATCTCTCTTAAAACATGTCTAGCTTGTAACTCATCTAGACATAACAACATCCCATCCCTATTTTTCCAAAACAAATCACCTTCCATGAACACATATTTTGATGCTTGTAGCTTCAAAGTTCTCTGATTATCACTTAACCATTCAGGGTACTTCATGTATCTGAGGTAATACACAATGTCTGTATACCAAGAAGTGTGCTCAATGCTCGTAATTACATTTCCTTCATCCTCTACATTAAAAATTTGATTTGCTTCAATATTTTTTTTCTACCATTAACTTGGCCAAACCCTGATCTCCCACTAATTTGATAATTTGTATTTCCATATCAAACTCTTGAATCTTATTAATCCACTTGCATCTCTTCCCTGTTACTTCTGACTGTGTCATGATATCTTTAATAGCTGTATGAGGGACATAGACAATCACCTTAGCTCCAACAATATATGGTCTAAAAGCTTTTGTGGCTTTCACCAATGCAAACACTTTCTTTTCCATTATATCATATTTCAATTTTGACGCTTGCAATGACTTGCTAAAAAAAACACAGGCTTCTCATAACCTTCCTCATTCTTCTGCAACATAACAGCAACTACAGTGTGCATTGAAGCAAATGAAAATATTTGAAAGGGTTTTGCAAAATCTAGAGATTTAAGGATAGGGGCTTCTTTGATGGCCTTTTTGATGGATACAAAAGCTTATAATGCTTCTATAGTCCAATCTATTTTTTGTCCCTTCCTCAGCATATTTGATATGGGCTTAATAATTTCAGCAAAATTAGACACAAACCTCCTAACAAAGTTGATTTGTCCAAAAAATGACTGGATGGCCTTGATCTATTCACTATCTTGATAGAAGCATCCCAAACTGAGGAGGGGTATCAATTACATTTATATCTATATTATAGGCCACTTGCAAATAAGCAACTAGTTTGACTTCAACATCTTTCATAACACCTACTACTGGAACATGCCTGCTATCCATTGCATAGAACTTCCCTTCATTAGTATCTACCTAGATGCCAAGTTGTTTCATAACTCCCAATAGCATGATATTGATAGTAGCACCAGAGTCTATCATGCAATTCCTTAACAGTTTGTTGTTTATAAGTAGTGTGGTGAAAAAAGGATCAACTTGTGGGGAATTTACCAATACATCATTTAGACACACTTTTGGGACAATCACCTTTTCTTGCTTGTTAACTGTTTTAGTGGCCATCTAATTTTTAGAACTTGTACTTTTCTCTCTTCCATTTGATATCAATTGAATTGCACTATCCCTTTACTCCTTAATTCTCATGATCTTGAGCAATGGGACATACATTTTTACCTAAGATAATGCCTGAGATAAATCAAAAGAAGAACCCTTTGCCCTAATTGTTTTATTTTTCTCTAATGTTTCTCCTTTGTTTTCTTCCTTCTAGATAGGATTTTTCTTTTCTTTGTATAACTCTTTATTCTCCTCCTTTGGGACAAGCATCTGTTCATTCTTTTCATGTTACATATTTTATGTTTTCTTCAAAACTCTTTGTGTTACTTCTCTGTCTTTCATAAATATCCCCCTAGGAACACCTTCCTTTTCGTTCACAAAACTATCCTATTTCTTAACTAGTACTTGCTCTTTGCTTGTTCAACTACAACAATGGTTAACCTCTTTATTTCCTCACCAGTAGGTCTCCTTATATTGCATTGAGCAGGCACCTCAACAGAGTGATGTACTACAATATTTTCTTCAAAATTAGAAAAAACTTACTATTCAGCCATGTGGACATTGCACCTTTGATTTGAAACATCATACTCATAGCCTTCATCTTCTAAGGATGAATATCTCTCCTCAACAGGGTGAAAATTATTTGAGGTCAAATACACCGTCATCCTCTCCATTGTTACCTTCTAACTTTCCTTCTTCCTTCATTTCTTGGGCTACAACACAGTGGTCTGGGAAATGTGGCCCATCACAACTGTTACCTAATTTTCACCCTCAGGCTCAATCAGGAAGAATATCATGTGACAGGGGTTCCATTAGGTATGAATTCTTCAAACCAGGGAACATATCGGCGTGAGAATGGTAGGGTCCCCTGATCCATTTTTGAAATGTTTGTATTGCCTATCTACAAGACATTTCTGATGTCATAATGATTTGTTTTTACATACAAGTGGCATTTGGCATGACATTCATGTGGTCTTGGCGACAGTGGAAAGATCTATCGGCATGAGTTATGTTCACCGCTGAGAGGTCTTGCCGAATGAGTCGGGTCTCATAGACTAACTCAGGAGGTGCTTCATCAGTGTAAGTAATCCTTGTCGACATGTTTCATCGAGTGTTTTGCATCTTGCCAACCGACACAAGAAAGATCATATCGGCAAGACTTATTTGATGTCATAGCGATCGGGATCCATATCCAGGCATCTATCGACATGAAATTCTCTTTTATTTCAGTGACAAAAAAGGATTGTATTGGCATAAGTTATACAGTCAATATGTGGTCACAACGAAATTGCTTTGTCTCACTGATCAGAGGTTGAATGGAACATATCGGCAGGAGTTTAAGGCTCTGGTGAAGGGTCATAGTGAAAAGGTTATGTCTCCCTAATAGGAAAGCAGCGTCACTAAAGATAGGGTCTCCCTGACTCATCATGTCTCGCCGACATCAGATGGACACTTCAGCACAGGGCGAAGGGATTGGCATGTGGTCTCGGTGAGTGAAGATGGTTTGTTGAAAGAAGAAAGGGCGATCTCAATGTGGTTTCCTTCGGCAGGAGTCTCGTCGACAATGAAAGACTTTGCCGAGAACATTGGATATCGGCATAGGGTCTTAGGGACTAGTGATGTCTCGCCGATGATGTGATGTCTTTGGTATAACTCTTGGCAGTAGATGATCCTTTGGCAAAGGTAAATGAAGTCACCATGAAATCTTGGCAAAGGCTTAATGTCTCCCTGATAAGAAGGAAAGGCTCTCGGCAAGGGTTGGTGCCCTCGGTGTAACGTCTCACCGTCGGGGTGATGTCTGGCCAACATTGTGATGTCTCGACAAATGAAAGTCTCAACAAAGGATAAAGCATTCAGAAAAATGTCTTGCCGAAGGATAAAGGTCACATTGAAGAAATCAAAGGAGGCGGTGTCGGCACAGGAAAGAGTTCGGCAGGAGTCTCACTGACAATAAAAGGCTTCGCTGAGAAAAAGACTTCAGCAAGGGATCTTGCCAAAGTAGGGTTGTCTCCCCGACAAGAAAAGGAAGCTCACCAAGAGAAAAATAGTTTTTCCATGATGTCTTGGTGAAGGCACAATGTCTCCCTAACCAAAAGAAAGTGGCTCATCACCAAGAGTTAAAGAACCCAGAGGGAAGTCTGGGCGATAGGCCAATATCTGGCCGATAACGAAGGGTCTCGCCGGGTGTCTTGCCGAATGAAGAGTTCGCTGAAGGAAAAGAAATTCTACAAGAGCTCTTGGAAAAGTGTGGGTGTCTCAACGACAAAATCAGATTTCAGTATGACAATGGGGAATTTCCATGAGGTCCTATCGACTTGATAAAGTTTCAGCGAAAGGAATGTAGAGCTCAGTGAAGATGAAGAGCATTCGGGGTGACATCCATCAACTCCTACCGAAGATGAAGAGTGTTTGGGGTAACGTTTTTCCTTCGGTAAAACATCTCACTGACACACGGATGTCTTGCCGATTGCAAAGGAGCTTGCCATAAGACAAAGCCATCGCCATGAGGTCTCGCTGACCCAGTAAGGTCTCACCGAAAGCCAAAGGAGTTCAAGCCTAGAGGAGGAGAGTGAGCTCGGGGTAAATGAAATGAGTTCGCCATAAGCTCTGGCTGATAGGCCAATGTCTCGCTGACTAACAAGGGGTTATCGCCAAGAGTCTTGTCGATAGGGTTGTGCTCGCCGAAAGAATTTGATATTGACACAATGTCTTGCCAAGGGTTTAGGGTTTTGCCAAAAGGATGTTAGGGCCCGATAAAAGTAGTTGAGCTTCACCATGGGATCTTACCGACTACATATGTGCTCACTAAGAGATGGAGGGCTCATTAGGAGGTCTTCTCAAACATATAATCTTTGGCCAACAGTGACGGATGTGCCAAATGAAAAGGATATCGGTGTGACTCAGTGGTGCTCATTGTGACTTCTAACAGAATCTGATTGTCTCGCCAATGGTTTTGGCGATATCAATATGACTTCTAAAGTTATAGAGACACCTAATCACATTGGTGAGACACTTCCAGTGTCTCGCCGAGATGCGATTCTTTTTAGGAGAAGTTTTGACCGCCTAGGAGTCTACATGTAGATCACTCAACCAATCAGAGAAAGCCAAAAGCAAGCCATGGCGGCTCAACTAGATGAAGAAGATCAATAGAATGATAGGCAGTAGGTATCTGTTTAGATCTCAAGAACATTCAAAGCAGTTCAACTGCAAAGAGATTCAAAGATCGACATGAGTAGCAGATGTGAAGGTGGTGGTTGCAAGATGTTCAAGAAGGGAGTCCCTTGAAGGTAGTCTTTGACAACAACATGGACACGTAGGGTGTAGCTTGAAATTCAATAAAAAATCTAAGGGGTAGTTTTTTTGGGCCCGGATATTTTTTGTAAGCCCTACGGGTCTGATACAGTTTGATATATAAGGCATTTTTTTCTTTTTTGTATATAGTTCTAATTACACACTTTGAAGAGTTAGTGATTTTTTAATCAATCCTTTCTCAATTAATGTATATTTTTCTATAACTCAACTAGAATCGTGAATACAACAAAGAGTTTACCTTGGAAGTTTGTGTTCATGTTTGTATTGATTCTCATTTCTGTATCTTTCTTTTGAACATGCAAGTCTTTAATTGTGTTTTATAATTTTGCACTTATGTCTTAAGGTTGTGAAATTAATCTTTCCTTCCCAAGATATGTATGTAGACCAAACTTGTTAGGACTAAGGCATTAAGTCTGAAAGAAGTTGCTCTGAGAATAGAAATTAGCCTTTCAAGTGTATGTTCTTCCTATGTCTATTTCATGATTTCTTATTAATATAGTATATCACCATAAGTTTAGTTCCATTTTTATGAATTTTCCTTCTCCCTTTACCATCAAAGAATCGGTAGTTTAGGTGATAGTACATAAGAAGTCGGCCTTCTTCGGAGGTTCAATCCAATCTCAGGTGACCCACAGCCTCAGAGTGATCCAATTTTTCACTAGAAAGCTTAGTTTACAACTTTGCATAGGGTGCATTTCTACGTGACAATAGGAACTGAAATGAATTCATTTAAAATTTATGTTTTTAAGTATGTGACTTTATTATAAACCTCCCAAAAGTATAATTTTAAATATATTTAATTTGATTATTATATTTAATTTATTTATTGTGAATAAAGGATTTTTTATGAGCATCAAGGCCTTTTTTTCACACATAAAAAAAAAGGAAAATAGAGAAAAAATTCTAAAAAATACATGTCCTCTAAGTATTGATGTCCTTATTCCAACAAAAAAAAAGAATTTTGATACATATAAAAAAAGTTATGCTCTTTATAGTACACCTATGTCTGAATTGTAATTGGTTTGACTTCAAAAATTAATTTAAAAAATTAATAAAAGATTATGAAACCAAATGCATCCTCTAGATATTGTAGTTACAAATCTAAATTCAAAAAAAAAGAATTTTATCCTTCATAAAAAAAAAGTTATGTGGTTTATAGTACACATCATTCTTTAAAAATGGTGTTTACTATTATAAACTAGTTATCAAAGGAAATGGAAAAATAAATACAATTTTATTCCAATTTTTCCTTTTTAAATGTATTTAGAATCTACAGACAAAATGTCACAAATCACTATTTTGCATCATCTTCAAATTCCTCATGGTTTAGCTAGCAACTATAGGTGTCCGAAAGTGAAGATTTAAGGTTCAAAATGTTCATTTCAATGTCAAGTTTGGCCAAGAGTGTTGTATACGATAAAAATGGTCATGTCTATATCTCCTCGCAATTAATTAAATATTTATTATTATTTAATTAATTAATCTAAAAGTCTTCTACATATGATTAAATTTAATTAATTTAATTAAATTGTTCATTCATCTTATTCTTTCTTCATAATTAAATAAATTTATTTTATTTAATTATTTTCATATCGCCCACTTAATTAATTAAATAAAATACTCCTATTTCTATTTAAATTAATTATCATCAGTTGAATTTAAATTAAATCTTTGATTTAAATTTAAGTTTAAATATTTCCTTCATTTTTAATTCTTCTTCCAATTAATTAAATGTTTCATTTAATTAATTTCATAAAAGTGATTTAATTAAATAGATCTTATTTAATTAAAAATATCTTATGATTTCTTTCTAAATCCAAAATTAGGTATTTTAACCTAATTGTGCAATCTTCTCATATCATAATTAAATATTTTATTTAATTATGAGATATTCTGCTTTTTTTCAATAAAACATGATTAAAACTCTTTTCTTCACCAATAAAGTTTTCTTCTCTCTCTCTGCTTAAAAGCTTAATTAAATATTTTATTAATTAAGAAAGTCAATGTCCTCCACAAATAAATAATTTGAATTTTAACCATTATTTATCACTTTAAATCTTTCTTTTTATTCTTTTAAAGAAAGATGATTTCTTTATCTTCTCTTCTTTTTCCTCTTTCATAGTAAAATAGAAAAATCTGTTTTTAGGTTTCTTTTATATTCTCTTCAATTTCATCTTTCTTCAACCGTTCGATCTGTCATGAATTATCATAGCCATTGATCATATCAGCCAATCAGAAGTTTTTTAAAACTTTATAAATACAACCTCTCACAATTCATTTAGGAGGTTGATTCTTAGGTATCATCACTCTGTCAAAATCATTCTGGAATCTTCCATCTTTCATCCACCATTCTCCTTCAAACCTTTATCACATTGTTATGCTGCAGAATTTGAGCAACCAACATTCCTCCATTATCAACCTTCAAAATCTTGCATTCTTAGTATAGTATGCATTTATTTTTAAATCTCGTTCTTCAGTAGCCTACTTCGTTGAGCTTGGCATTCCAGATTTGAGAGCAACTTGAGCAAAGACGAAACGCTGGAGATAGAGGACAATAAGACGACTTCGAAGAAACTGCCATTAACAGTTTGCTTATTTCTGTTTTTCTTTTGGTTTCTTTGATTTAATGTTTTATTGATTGTGTTGTTATTGATTTAAATTGATCATATTTTCATACACAAGTGTAACCCACTATTTGTGGGATCATCTTGGACTATGTTTATCAAGAGATGTCACAACAAAGATAGGCGAATACCTATCTTTAGACTGGTCTCACTTGTTTCTAAGGACCAAATATGGCTTAAAAATGAAGGTTCTCTTTGAGCCATTACACCCAAAGCACATTGTTGATGATGCCATGATAAATTTTGAGGTGGTGTATACATTTTTTTCAAAGAAGGAAATGTATTGCATAGAAATTCTTGAAGGAGTGGCTGACAATAGGACCTTAGAAGAGGAGGTCCTCATCAATGACTATGAGAAATGATCCGTTCGAGAAATTTGATGCCACTAGTCTTGAGACTTATGTAATCCATGATGAAGACCAAGTCATCCCCAAGATCACAATATTAAAGGAGATCAAAATAAAAAACTTGAAACTAATTCCAGCTTCTAGACCCTAAACTTCGATGGTGTCAAATGCAAAACTAGCTTTGGGGTTGGCATATGATTAGTATCTCTTACTGTGGAAGAAACCCTTAGCGATATTTTCTTCTAGTTTGTTTGTGCAAACATTGATGCTGAATATGACACCTTGGTCCATGGCCTCTACCTCAGCGAGCACATGGGTGTAAAATAGATAAATGTATTTAAAGACTCTGAGCTGGTAGTGAAACAAGAGAAATTGCAATAGTAAAGAACATCCACATGAGATCTTACTAACATAGGGTGTTGAATATAATTGAAGCTTTTTAAGCCTTCAATATTTAAATCATACCAAGGTCAAAGAATGCAAAAGAAAACAAAATGATAATGGTTGGTTTGAAATTTGACCCAATGACTAATCTACTAACAAATGAGCATGTGATGTAGGTGATTATTAGATCTTCTATCCTAGAAAATTATCAAAGCTATTAGGTGTTTGAAGGTGATGACTAGATTTCCATGTTCCTCCAATAGTCATGTGAGTTCACAAAATAACTACAACCAAAGATTGAAGAAGCCTATGGAGATCATATCATACAACTTAATACCAACAAAATTCCAAAGGGTCTGATCACCTTGGACTATGTTTATCAAGGGATTTCACAGCAAAGATAGGTGGATACCTATCTTTAGATTGGTCTCACTTGATCCTAAGGACCAAATATGGCTCAAAAATGAAGGTGCTCTCTAAGCCATTACAATTAAAGCACATTGTTGATGATGCCATGGTGAATTTTGAGGTGGTGTATACATTTTTTTCAAAGAAGGAAATGTGTTTCATAGAAATGCTTGAAGGAGTGGCTGACAATAGGACCTTAGAAGAGGAGGTACTCGTCAATGACTTTGTGATAAATGATCTATTTAAGAAATTTGATGCCACTAGTCTCGAGACTTATGTAATCCATGATGAAGACCAAGTCATCCCCAAGATCACAAGATTAAAGGAGATCAAAATAACGAACTTGAAACTGATTCTAGCTTCTAGATCCTACACTTAGATGCTATGAAATGCAAAATTGGCTTCGAGGTTTCCATATGATTAGTATTTCTTATTGTGGAAGAAACCCTTAGAGATTTTTGCTTCTGGTTTGTTTGTGCAAAAAATTATGTTGAGTATGACACCTTGGTCCATGGCCTCTACCTCAGTGAGTAGATGGGTGTAAAATAGATAAATGTATTTAGAGACTCTGAGCTAGTAGTGAAACAAAAGAAATTGTAGTAGTAAAGAACATCCACATGAGATCTTACTAACATAGGGTGTAGAATCTATTTGAAGCTTTTGAAGCCTTCAATATTTAAATCATACCAAGGTCAAAGAATGCAAAAGCAAACAAAATGATAATGGTTGGTTTGACATTTGACCCAATGACTGATCTATTAACAAATGAGCATGTGATGCAGGTGATTACTAGATCTTCTATCCTAGAAAATGATCAAAACTATCAGCTATTTGGAGGTGATGACTAGATTGCTATATTCCTCCAATAGTCATGTGAGTTCACAAAATAACTACAACCAAATATTGAAGAAGCCTATGGAGATCATATCATACAACTTAATACCAACAAAATTCCAAAGGGACTGATCACCCTAGAGAATCCATTTGATTATGATGATGTTAGGAAGGACAAAAGGAATCTTGTTGTAAATAAAAATGACTACTCTAAGCTTAATCTAGGAGGTGGACGAAAATTGAATGTTGGGAAAGAAGTTTCCAAAAAATATAAGGATCACTCAATATCCTTCTACAACGATTATGAAGGGGTCTTGTCCTAGACCTATTACAACTTGAAAGGGTATTACCTTGAGGTAATCCAACACACTATAGACTTGGTTGAGCAAGCTAAACTAGTGTGCCAAAGACAGATGCTAGTAAATCCAAAATTTGAGTCTCTCATGGCTTAGGAGCTGAGGAAATTAATTGATTCAAGGATTATATACACCATCAAACAATTGATATGGGTGTCTAATCTAGTTTCAGTGAGAGAGAAAAATGGTGAAATTAGACTCTGTGTGGATTTTAGGGACTTGAACAAAGCATCCCTAAAGGACCACTACCCCCTCCTTTTTCTAGAATAGATCCCCCAAATAGTCATGGGCTCAAAGATGTTCTCTTTTCTCGATGGTTTCTCGAGCTACAACCAAGTATGGGTTAAGGAAGAAGATCAACATAAAACCACTTTCATGATAAAGTGGGGGACATTTGCATATGCAAAAATATCTTTCAACTTCTCCAATGTAGGAGATAATTTCTAGCAGACCATGGACATAGCCTTTTAGGGGTTAATAAACATAATTATCCTCATCTAACTATATGACATCACACTATTCTCCAAGAAAAAGGAGGATCATTTTGATCACCTAGAGAAGATTTTTCAAAGATGTCAAGAGTTTGGGGTATCCCTCAACCCCTAGAAGTGTTTTTTATAAGTGATTTAAGGAAAGCTACTAGGATACATGACATCCAAAGAAGATATCTCCATTAATATAGAGAGATTCTAGGCCATCAATGATTTTCCCTTGCTAGTGAACAAAAAGGAAGTTCATCCTTTCCTTGAAAATATTAACTTCGTTAGAAGGTTTATATCTAAATTTGTAAGGCTAGTGAGGCCCATCACCTTAATATTGAAGAAAGATTGGGATTTTAAGTGAAATATTGAAGGAAATATAATATTTCACAAGATTAAAGATGCAATATCCACTACTCCCATGCTAGTCAATCTTGACTTCTCTGAGGAATTTTTCATGCATGTTTATGGAAGTGAACATATCTTGGAATTCTTGCTAACTCATAAAGAAGAGGAGGTAAAAGGTGGGCACCCCATTTCATTCTACTCAAGACCTTTGTAGGGTTATGAAACTAAATATAACTTCATTGTGAGATAGGCTTTCACCATTGTCAAGAGTCTCAAGAAGTTTAGACACCTAGTTTTGAGAAGCAAGATAATGATATATGTGGCACAAACTAGCATAAGATAATATGTCATGGAGGGATAAATTATAGACAAGAGATCCAATTGGATCACTAAGATCATTGAGTATTATTTTTAAGTTGGACCAAAAAAGGTTATTCGAGGGAGGGGAATTTTTGAATATCTGGTGCAATGTGCATGCATCCTAATAGATGGACAAGATATACCAGAGGAAGTTTTGATGAGTCAATATGAAATCAATAGGTCCTAGGTTGCTAAAAGGACCCACTTCATGGAGACTATTTGATATCTAAATGATCTCCCCACACACAAAAGGAGATTCTAAAAGTTGTAAGGAGCTAGCTATATGTTAGTTTAGGGAGTCCTTTTCAAAAGGAACTTTGATAGGATCCTCCTCAAATGTGTTGATTACTATCAAGTTGAAAAAGGGTATGTGTAAGATCAAGATGGGCCAAAAAGTGGCGATATGATGGGTATTTGTAGGGTATGTGGCTATTGACTTTTTTTTAACCCAAAATTAATGAAATGAAAAGGGTTTTTAAAGGAGATTCTCAACTTTCCACCAATATAAATTATGCTTTACTTTGAATTTAATAAATAATTATTATTCATTTTCTATTTGAATTACGACTAAAGTCTTGATTGACAGGCTGATTGAAAAACATCTATAGCTTTCAAACAGTATCACATTTTTTGAATTTGAAACATGCATCACATTCTATGTTATGTATACTAGAGGATTAAAAAAAAATTAAATTTTATGAAGTTTTGACCAAGTTAAGGTGGTTAGACATACGAGTTTTTATATTTTTTAAAAGTTCTAATAAAAAAATCATAATTAATTATTTACTTGGAAAAACATTACAAAAAAATATGCATCACATTTGGACATGAGTCCTCTACTTGTATATAAAATATTATAAAAAAATATTATCATTTTATTGTGGTTAGGGTGGTTAGACAGACACCTACTTCTTATTTTTTCCCTGAATTTTAATTACTACTGCATTGAAATTTCAAATTTTCATCAAATAGATTTTATTTAAAAATAAATAAACCTAGTAGTTTAGAAACTACATTTAATTTGCTACAAATTCTATTCTTACATATTTTTGAAATAATATAGATAACTTATTCAAATTTTTACGTCAAGTTTCCTAACTCTAATTTTTCTGAATTTTTTGCCACTTAAGGGCTTGTTTTTTCCATGATGATCCTACACATACCCAAAATTCTTGTAGGATGTGTATCTCAACCCCCTAGGTGGACACTTTTTTGTAAAGGTAGCTACCATTAATATCATGCAAAGAGGATAATACTATCCAACCTTGTTTTTAGACTACTTTCAAGTAGTCAAAAAGTTCTAGTAATGCTAATTTTTCATGAGAAAGTGAAAGAATTCATCCATGCCATTGAACTCAATAGTGACTGACAAGCCTTTTGCCCAATGGGGCTTGGATTTCATTGGTATGATCAATCCTATGTTTAATCCAAACCATAAGTGGATACTCACAACCATAAATTATTTCATAAGGTGGATGAAAGCCACTCCATTAAAGTGATTAGAAAAATTATCCCCAACTTCTTGGAGGAACTAGTTGCAACATTTGACCACCCAAAAAAATCATATTTGATAATGTGAAGGATTTCCTTAGATTGAGGTTCTCTAAATTTGTACTTACAAATGGTATTTTCCTTAAAATGTCATCCAATTATTATCTGCAAGGGAATGATTTAGCTAATTCAACAAATAAAAACCTTTGAAGGCTAATTAAGAAAATGGGTGTTGATCGATAGAGGTAATTGAATACACATCTACAAATAGTGTTTTGGGCCAATTGAATCACTCCCAAACATGTCCTAAAGACATCCCCATCTGAACTATTCAATGAGAAGGAAGTGTTTATGCCCATTTCGATGGAGATTCCTACTCTAAAGTTATTGAAATCTCTTGAATAAGAAGAAAATCAATCTATGGAAGTCAAGTTAGCAGAGTTGCTCAACTTTTTAAAAGAAAGAGAGTAGGCCAACAATGGTATGACCATTTTTCAGCAAGTGGTGAAGAAATGGTTTGAAAAGAAAATTTCCAAACCAAGCTTCATGCCTTGGGATATGGTTTTAAAATATGAGGAAACAGTCGTAACGCTAAGACAACATGCAAAATAAAAGGTGATATTTCATAAATGCCCTACTATCCTCCTCAACATAACAATTTTAACTTGCTAAAAGCTTCATGCCAAGAAGAGAAGCCTTCCAAAATAATTGAGTTTAGTATCAAGTGCATAGATACAAGAAAAATTCAATAAGGTAGTGCTTCAAAGGAGCTAAGAATCATATTTCAAAGAAGGAGAAGATATGGAGCCTTCTAGGTCCTCATCTAGGTATAGGCATTCGAAGAAAATAAAATCCTATAGAGTACCAGTTTATAAGGAACTTCCTCCCCAACTCATAAGGAGCAAGCATATGATTCTATGACCAAGCCACTGAAACCCCCCATACTATTTATAAAAAGTGTTGCAAAGGGACCTTGCAAAGATAGTGCATTAGTTTTTGACTGCACAGATAGGATCTTTGATCAATAATTATCTAAAAATCCAATAGGTCTAAGAGAGGCCACTCATGCCTGCATGCTTGTAAAGTCTTGCAAGAAACATTTTGAGTCTTTTAGCTTCAAGAAATGGAACTATACCCTGGCACAATACATGGTGCCCCTTGTACACCTATTGCTAGAACTTATTGCTCTTTGTACACATAGAGATATGACATAGAGGGAGAAATTATCAAGGGGAACAAGGTGAATGTGGTGATTAGCACAATAAAGATCAAGGAAATGTTATGCCTCCCCCTCAATACCACT
>VDFB02060416.1:0-18097 GCA_007258455.2 Sequoia sempervirens | reverse complement strand
CTCAAACACTTTGCATTTCCTAGTTTTGTATACAAAATCAATCTATTTTATCAGTCCTTTGCATTTAGATAATCTCATCTAGGTATATTTCATACATTTTACATTAATCTTGAGTGTAGACATTTCCCATTTTGGCCTACCTCTCTCCTTTTAGGTGAAATCTTTGTCTTCATTATTATTAAAAAAAATCAAGAGAATGGGAAAAGTAGGAGGAAAATACCACCGGTCAGAATGAAAATGAAGTCAAATGAACTTTGTATGAACAGTTGTATTAATAAAGTGTTTCTATCAAACCCAGGATAAATATGCTCGACTAAGTAGCATGTATGAGAAATATGATATCTAATACATTACAATGAATAATGTAATGTATAATTTATGGGAATCCAAATAGTTTTATGTACGTAGAATCGGTCAACTTGACATATGTAGAAATGATATATGTAACCACATAGAGAGATTAGAAGTAGCAATTATGTTACACAAGTAATAGTTGAAAGCGTAAAACATGCAAATATTAGAAAGAGAAATTGTTTAATATAGAACAAAGCCAAAAAGAATAAATTGTTACAAATGTCCTTTTCAGTGCTTATGAAGGGGCAGCAAAGGCAAGAGCTTGATGCCTAAATTCATTGATGGGGAGTACGTTTGAGTCCATCGGATGCATTGTTAATTGTTGACAACAAAGAAGCAAACATTGATGAATTATGGTGTTAAGTTTGCAGGTGAAGAAGAGATAGTGACTTGTAAAGGAAATCAAAGAGGGAAAAGAAAGGAAAAACTAGAGCAAAACATCGTAAATGATGTTAAAACTTACAAATGACTTCTTTCTTGTTTTGAAAATGATACAAATAACCCCTCCTAGGAGACACAATTTTGATATTGATCAGTTTCCCTGACCAAACAAAAAAACAATGCAAAAGAACAATACTTACAAATCGCTTGTTTCTGGCTTTGATCACATTTTCGATTAAAATTAATAGATGTTGATTTGTGGTAAATAGGTTCAAGTGAAATTCTCATTAATGGATTATGATGTTCAGTTTTATGCATAACAAGGAAAAAGGATCTTATCTACCATTCATATTTTGATACATACATACACAACATTTATCAATAATAATAATAATATTATATATATATACGGCTAAGGTTGCATTCTCTTTATAGTATGTGCGTACATGCGGGTGTATGTAAGCATATATATAGCAGGCATGTATTATACATATGCAGTATTTATAGCGTGTGTACATATATATGTGTGTGTGTACATACAGATATATATATGTTTGTGCATATATATATATATATATATGTGTATATGTATATATGTGTGTCTGTATATATGTGTGTGCTCTACATTTTGCATTTACTAGGATCTATTTTTTCATTTATTCTAAATAGATTCAATTGTAGTTGCTATTAATGCATAATGGTGTTGGGTTCTGGGTCTGCTAAGTTTGCATGTATTTTACAACATTGCTCTATAACTTTTTTGCATCCTTCCATTCTATGGCTTAATGTGTATTGTTTGTTGTTGTCTGCATTTTGTGTGTGTGTTACCGTCTATTCTTCAATTGGTGCTTCGAATTGCTTTTCATTGCCTAGGTCTCAGGTTGTTGAGTTGCAATCGCATTAATTGTTCTCTCCATCGGCTTCAAGACTTACTGGCGAAACAACCTCAGCAAATGGGAAAACAATGGAAATAACACTTTGCTTGAGAGAATCTAAACTTCAAGCCTAAGAAATACTTCAAATACGAAGAATTCTAATCTCCACCCAATAGATCGACGGGTGTAATTTTCCTCGTGGTTTTGGCATTTTCTAAATTTTTTAAATAATAATAATTATTGTAGGGAGCTTTGCTATTGGAAATATTTCATGAATCTGTTTGTATATTCATGTCTTGCGATGGACTCTTGGTGGGGATGTGTGGCGCCTTGAGTAGTACATTTGCATTTACTATTTGTGTCTTCTTATTTATTGTGAGGAGACTGACGTGCAACTGTCATTAGTGGGCTATGGTGTGAAGGTTTAAGTGTGTCAAGCAAATTGTTATTCATGTTCTTTGTTGATTTGCTCAGGTTGTTTGATGAGGCTGAAGTTTGTGTCTATTGGGAGGGTTTTCATCTACTATGCTGGAAGTGAGGAAGGTGGCCTTTGTAAGTTACTCTATCTTTTACACTTTGATTTTTTTTGTTTGTGTGTTGGTTTGTTCAGATTGGAAGTGAAAAAGATGGCCTTTGTCTTTGTAAGTTCCTATATCATTTACAATGTTGTTTTATTGTTTTTCTGTAACTTTGCATTCTATGGTTAATTTCCACTGTGTTCAGCCATGCATTACAAGTGCGTTTGAATTTATTAAATGTTGGCTATTACTCGGCAACAAACATAAACCCATAAAGAATAGAAAAGAATAGACATAAACACACAAAATGCAAACAACAAAAAATAATAGACATTGACCCATAAAATGCAAATATGCAAACCACTATAAAAGACATACAAGCTTGTGAATGCTTCATTTTTCGCTCCCCATAGAACAGATATAAACCCTTTCAATAGACATGGATTGAATGATTTTTACCCAAATTTTTTCCATTTACTTACACCTAATTTTCATTTTCATTTAATAAATTCAAGTGCAATTGCAGGGAATGAGTGCAAAAATTAGAAATTAACCATAAAATGCAGAGATGCAAAAAACTATAAAACGACAATGTAAAAGATGTAGGAACTTACAAATGCTTCATTTTTCAATACCAAAATCATAGATGCTTTGGGAATGGCGCTAGGAAAACAAAGCTATAGTTTATGTGTTCTTGTGGGGAATATTTAGAAAAAATGATTTTTTTTGTCTTTTTAAATTTTCTGATTGGTGGCTGTAATTTTCCTCGTGGTTTTGGAAATTTCTAAACTTTTTGAATAATAATAATTATTGTAGTGGGCTTTGCTACTGGAAATATTGCATGAGTTTTTTTGTATAGTCATGTCTTTCCATGGACTCTTGTTGGGGACGTGTGGTGTCTTGAGCCGTACATTTGCATTTACCAGGAAATATTTCATGAGTTTGTTGATATTGTCATGCATTGGCATGGACTCTTGTTGGGGACACATGACGTCTTAAGCAGTACATTTGCATTTACTATTTGCATCTTCTCATTTATTGTGAGGAAGCTGAAGTGCAACCGTCATTAGTGTGTTATGGTGTGAAGTTTCAAATTTGTTGAGCAAAGTGGGATTTGCATTGTTTGTTCATTTGCTCAGGTTAGATGTCGGCTATAGTTCAATCAATTAGATGAGAATGAGAATTTCTCCCATTGGAAATATAGTAGTGTGTTTGTATGAATCAAGGGATTGTCTTAGAAATATTAAGTCACATAAACAATCAATAGTAACAAACAACAAAAAAATGGGGAAAACAAAAATGACACTTAAATTTATCCTGTCTTTCATGGAATTATTCTACAAAAAAATAGTCCTACCTAGTTTTTCCCAAAGTCTTCATTCAATTCAAGATAATTTTACATCCATGAAACGATAATAGTTATTGAAACATGTCCACCTGTTCAAGATATACGTAATGACTTGTCCATGCTTCATCCATGGGCAATATGCACATGTTCAAGAAATCACTATGAATATGTCTGGAAGATAAGTAGCATTGTTAATAGTAGTTTCCTTTCCTAATTGGAAATTGTCATACATGATTGCATATATTTTATTTACTATTAAGATTGGTAGGTGCCTTAATACTAGAAGAAATAGCTTACTATTACAAGGCAATCAACAAATGTATCTAGGAATGTCAAAAATCACTTCAAGCAAATAGGATTTTGATGCTTGTGATTCTAGCTACCTTTCTAAGAAATAGTTTCCAAGCTTCTGAAGAAGCAACAACAACAACATTGTCGTAACCATGACTACCTAAGCAACAAGACCTAACAAAAAATTTCCAAAATCCACACAAGATCAAAATTACACTTGAAAGAATCACTACTGCAATTGAGATAGATCATATAAATTGCATTATGAAAGATCTAAAAAGGACACGTGAATAGCACATAATAAACATGAAACTTATTCAGATCATGAAGTACAAACTAAATATAAAGGTGGAGTTTGATCTTATACTGCATCGGCACATTTCAACAAGCTGCAAAGTATTGTTAGATAGCCTATAGCTTTGTAACACCATAATTGCAATCCTGTAAACAACATAAAAATACTACATGAGTGAAAACAGAAAAAGACACTGTGTTGTCTATTGTGGATTTAATCTCAATTCCTATATGTCACATGATCCAAGGAGGATTCCAAAATGAATATATAAGATAGAATATTTAAAACCTTACTCACATCCTATTTCAGTTTTTCAATACCTATGTCCACTTCCTCAACATCACATGTTGTGATAGCTCCAAATCCATGTGCATTATGAGTCTGTTTATCTATGTTAGCTTAAAAATTGCTCCAAAATCAAGGTCACAAACATATACTATAATGCATTAACTACAACTATTCATTGTCTCTAAAAGAAATGGCATTGCAATTTACCTAACAGACAATGTATGATTATTAGCCACACAATCAAAATAATAGCTAGATATTTGATTGATATATTTAGTTGTATATGTATTGTTTCTTATGCATCTATTCCAATGGTTTTTTGCAAGTACGTAAACTGGTTCAAGTCATACCTCCTCACATTGTTACAGCAGTATTTCAAGTTGTACAACAGAGCGTTGATGACAAATAATAAACAATTGACACAAATCCCTGCAAGACCACCAACCATTGGAAAACACCACAACACACACATATATATACAGGAACACATATATACACATATACATATATATATATATACATATATACATATACATATATATATATATATATGTGTATGTATATATATGTATATATACATATATATACATACATATATATATGTATGTATATATATATGTATGTATATATACATACATATGTATATGTATATATATATATATATGTGCATAAACATATACATCTACATACATAATTTGAAATCTGCCAATTTAAATTGAAAATACGATCATATGCACACAACATGTGACGCACTGTTGGCAACACCACATTCCCACAACAAAAAATTGCACCAATGACACATGCATAGCAAGAGATCATTACAATAAAATTTATTTTAACATTGCATTGTCGTCAACTATAAATTGCAACTACAGAATATTACAAGCCAACAAACAACACACCATATGTTAATGACTAGGCATTTGTCAGGAAAAACATAAACATCATTTTAACAGTTCTGAATAGACACCATTGAAAGATGTCTTATCTATATAGAATATTCATGACATGCATTGTTTGAAACATCAATCACATATCAGTTATATCGTGTACAGATAGACATCTTCCAATATCCATCATTGTTTCATCTACGAACAATTCACCTCAACTAAAGTAATACACAATGCAAAATAAACAAGTTGCACACAAGAACTACCACGACTCCTACTACAACCTTAACCACCCCAACCATGCTCTACACAAATTTTGCACTTGAAATGCAAACTTTCAAGCACATTCATCTGCTGTAAAACATATAAGAATTTACAAATGCAACCTTTTTTGATAGATTGATTGATGACAATGAAATTTTTTCCTCTCGACAAAATTAAATCATGACTAGCAAAGAAGTTTACATTAATGAATTAGGGTGTTAAGTATTTAATTAAACAACAAACACAAACTATACAAGCAACCAATGATAGCGGAGAATAGACATTAACAAACAAAATGCAAACAACAAACAATACACATTAACCCATAAAATGCAAACGTGTAAACCACTATAAAAGAAAAACCAACCTATGAATGCCTCATTTCAACAGACACAAATTTAATGATTTTATACCCAAATATATTCCAATTTCTTCAACGTAATTATCATCGCTATTTAATATATTCACGCGCAATAGCAATGCAATGCATGCATTTGGAAAATGCAAACAATAACAAACGATAGACATTAACCCATAAAATACAAATGTGTACTCTCAACACATGCAAGCCTAATCATTTTACACCCAGACATTTTCTAATAACTTGGACCTAATTTTCATTTTCATCAAATAAATTCAAGTGCAATTGTTGCCCATACATGTCGGGGGAATACTACTTTCATTCTTAGTCATGAAAAGCACACTATTATGTTAAGTCCTTCACTCAACAAGAAAGACTAACCCATAAATACACTTGGACAAAAAACCTCAGCAAATAAGAAAAGAATGCAAATAATGATTTGCTCAACAAAATTTAAACTTCATGCCCAAGAAACACTTCAAATATGAAAAATTCTATATTTCACCCAATAGATTGAACTACAACTAGCTACTTCCATTCTTAATCATGGGTAGCAGAGAAATCCACATTAACAAATTATGATGTAAAGTATTTAACTCGACAATAGACAACAACCCATGAAGGCAGCACATGATTGCAAAGCACTAAACAAGAAACACTAACCCATATCTACACTCACAGACACAACCTAAACAAATGGACAAACAACACAAATAATACTTTCCTCAATAGAATTAGAATGTGAGAACCAAAAAATATTTAAAATATGAACTATTCTCATCTTCATCGGATAAATTGAAATGTAAATAACTATTTAACTCTACAACAGACACAAACCCATAAAGAATAGCGAAGAATAGACATAAACACACAAAATGCAAACAACAACAAACAATGGACATTGACCCATAAAATGCAAATATGTAAACCACTATAAAAGATATACAAGCTTGCAAAGGCTTCATTTTTCACTCCGTACAACATATATAAACCTTTCAACAGACATGGATTTAACGATTTTATACCCAAACATTTTCCATTTACTTACACCTAATTTGCATTTTCACTTAATAAATTCAAGTGCAATTGCAATGCATGAGTGCACACACTAGAAATTAACCATAAAATGTTGAGTTGCAAAAAACTATAAAATGACACCATAAAAGATGTAGGAACTTACAAACGCTTCATTTTTCAATACGAAAATCATAGGCATTAACCCTCTCAAAAGGAACTGATTTCACCCTCATTGAATAATCCGAGCAAAGCACCAGACAAACAAAAAAATGAAAGCGTAAAAGATAGAGTAACTTACAAATGCCACCTTTCTCACTTCCAACACCATAGATGAAAACCCTCCCAACAGACACAAACTTCAGCCCCATCAAATAATCTAAGCAAATGAACAAACAATGCAAATGATAGTTTGGTTGACAGGCTTAAACCTTCACACCATAACCCACTAATGACGGTTGCACTTTAGTCTACTCACAATAAATGAGAAGACGTAGATAGTAAATGCAAATGTGCCGCTGAAGATGCCACATGTACCTAGGAAGAGTCCATCGCAACACACGACTATAAAAACAAACTCATGAAATATTTCCACTAGCAAATCTCCCTACAATAATTGTTATTATTTAAAAAATTTAGAAAATTCCAAAACCACGAGGAAAATTACACCCACCAATCACAAAATTGCAAGAAAAAAAATCGCTTTTTCTAAATATTCCACAAAACATCACGAAAACCATATCTTTATTTTTTCGGCGCCATTCCCAAAGCACAATTTTAATATGCAAGATTGAGGTGATAACATTAGTTCCCTTCCTTATAAAGGCAGGGACTAATAAGAATGGTTCATAAGATATGGGTTCTTGTGAACCACTATTTATGAAATATGGGTCAATGAGTTTGATTTGTAAAATTACACTATTGAATCCTAATACAATATCACAATAAGAGATCATGCTCTATATATAGTCATATAAATTCATACATTTTCAATTGCATCCAAGAATAACCATATGCACATAAGCATAAAATAAGAACACCCAACTCTGAACTCTCTAGGTGCATAAACTGAAGTAAAATAACAGAGTCCATTAATAAGATATGAAGGGTTAAAATCATTGTATGTATATACATCTCTCACAAATAATAGATGTCCTCAATAAGAGTACAATGTACACTAGCCTCAAGTTGGGAGTAATCAAAATAAAGTACAATAAAATAATATTAATTAGGGTTTGTGAAACCTTTGAGTTATGGAGTGGTTGGGACTCATACTTTTCTTGTACTCTTAAGTCTAGCTGACCTAAGATATGGCATTTGATTATGTATGTCTCTTTCATAATACCACTATGGGCAAAGCCACCTCTATGTCTTAGTAGATCCCTCAAAGTTGTGATCTCTACTTGCAATATGATAATCTCAACTTGTTGGACTATAATCATTTGTGATACATGTTAAGTAGGAGCAAAAATTCCAGTGGGCCATACCACACAAATGGGTAGTTAGGGATCCAACACGATCTCTCCTCCTTAGTCCTCTCCATCACTGTGAGGAAATATCCAACTCTGCATCTCACAAAATGACCACCATTCATCAACCATACTTACATGCACTTTAATAAAGAAAATAAATTAGAAATCCATATCATAACATATGTCATCTATATCATATCATTAAAAGATATACAAACCAAATACAAGCAAGAAAATGATCTTCTCACATCGATCCCCTTTTTCCAAGAGGATTCTACCATTGCCTCTCTAGCCAAACTTGTATGTCTTGCATGGACCTCTACCTCTCCAAGAACCCTACTTCCTCCCTTAGTAGCAAGTTCAATCTTTATGTGCTCCTCCTCCTATATTGACTCTTCTTTTTCCTCCTCCTTTTCACTCTCCACATCCCCCACATTAATCATAGCCAGGCTAAGCATTCCCCCATTTGCAATTGCTCCTCTATCAATTGTGTTTATTTCACCTCTTACCTGTATGATAGCCCTATATATAGTAGTTGTAGGCACTAGCCCTCTAACCTATTGTACCACCCTACCCATAGGGTGTACCTTATGTTTCCCTTCTTGTTAGTAAGTGAGGTCATTGTGGTGTACAAATAGACTATGCCAAGTCATCACCCTCTCGCATGCTAGTTGTACCAACACAAAGCTCCATTATCACATATATTGTCATCATGCTTGTATTATTGTGGATTTCCTCCTCGAAGTAGGACACATTGAACCACCTTGTTGCTCGAGGCATTCTTAGATCATAAGTCAGCATTCCCCTTTGATAGAGGATGGAAGTCTAGAGTTGTGTCACACTTTGGACGAACAAAGTAGTTTTAGGGGAAACTATTTTGCTCAAAACTACTCTGCACCTATGTGGCACCAAGAGTTTTGACCAAAATTATTTCACTAAAAAACTATTAAATTGACATAATTTAATAAGAAAATCAAACAAGGTTCAATTTATATGGCAAGGTTTCAACAAAAAAAACTTGTTTTGGTGAAAAAATTTCACTCAAAACTCTCTCTTTCACCCAAAATTATTTTGTCCAAAACTATTTATGTGGCAGTCTAACCCCTCTTTTAGAGTAAATTCAGTTAAAAAAAGACTCCAACTCAAGATTTCTCCAACCAAGAGTATTTTCATATAAATCTAAAAATACTTTTTCATAGAGCTTAGAATCTAGAATTATATATATATATATATATATATATATATATATATATATATATATATATAAGTTTATTATGACATTTAAAAAAATATTATAATTATGTTACTATAATTAAACATGAGGCTAATGAGAAATTTAAAAAATAACATACGATACACTAAAAATGTAGACAAAATTTGATGTACCATCAAAACTATGACATTTTGAGTAAGTTTTAATTTTAACAAAATTAAAATATTCTTCATTTTTTTTTTTCATGCTCTAGATTTTCAAGTTATTTGAGTGGGTTTTTTTTTTAAGAATTTTTATTTATTTTTTGACATCCCATCAACCTCACTTTAAAAAAAATAACAACTACAATTATTTTCTTAAATTAATGAAAAACTATATCCAAATAATTTATTAAAAATTAAAATAAAAAAAATTATACATTTAATTAATTTATATCGGTTTAAAATTTAAAACATAAACATCATTTTTTGTGGTCCAAGTTGAAAATTATATTTGTGTTCTCCATTTCCTTTATAAAAGTGTGACATAGTTTGGACTTTCACCTAGTTGATAAAGTGCTCTACAATGCGACATAACCAATGTGGGGCAATTGATGGTCTAGGATCCCTCTAGATGATCTAATATGAATCACAGTAGGTGTACAATAAACATCTACACCATAGCATACCTCCTTCGATGTCTCTTGATCTTTTACATAAATTAAGCCTAGTTGTAAAGTAATCTATACATGTTCCCTTGTCACCAAATAATCAAGTGGTCATGATTTACATAATTGCCTTCCAAACAATTCAATTGGTTGTTCTCTCAACTAGATATATAGCTACATCTTAGGCCTTGTGCCTACATCATTTATAGTATCATTAAGTAAATAATGAGTCCATTAATAAGATATGAAGGATTAAAATTATTGTATATATACATCTCTAAAAATAATACATGTCCTTTATAAGTGTACAATGACCTTTGAGTTGGGAGTAACCAAAATAAACTATAACTAAATAGTAATAATTAGGGTTTGTGATACTCGTGAGTTCTACAATGGTTGGGACTTTTACTTCTTTTATGTTCTTGATTTTAGTTGATCTAAGATATGACATGTGATTGTGTATGCACCTTCTTGATAATATCACTATGGGAAAAGCTACCTCTATGTCTTAGCAAACCCCTTAAAATTGTGACTTCCACTTGCAATATGGGTGTGTGCAAGAAGTTGAGTCCACTTTTGGGCCAAAAAGTGGAAGTGTTTTTTATGATTTTCAGAATTTATCACATTGGACCTAAAAATTTGAAGAACTTAAAGATTGAATCTTAAAAGAAGTTAGTAATATGAAATCTATTACTCTTAGTCTAGTTTCCAAATATGTAATTTCTTTTAGTACCAAGATGATACAGATTGATTTTCAATAGGCATGTGTAAAAATGACTATTTAAAAGTCACATTTTCAGGACCATACCATGTATGTGTATGTCAATCATATTTTGACCTAAATAAAAGTATTTTTCTAATTCCTTTTAGAAAAAGATCTATAAGACACTAAAGATTGTCGAGGATATTTTTTTGTAATTTTTTTTAATTAATTTTTTATTGGCAGTAATTGTTGTTTTGAAAACCCCTCGTGTATGTCAAGCATAAGTAGACCTAAACTTATCATTTTTATTTTTTCAAATTGAAAATAATTATCTGAAGATTGTTGACATATAATTTGCTTTTCAAAAAATGTAAAAAAAAAAGAAAACCTATTATTTCAAGTTTATGGACCAGTTTCATCAAAAAATATTTAAAAAATAGTAAAAATAATCCAATTATTAAAAAAATTACATATATGAAATCTACACAGTCTTATCTATAATGGGTTTTAATTTCATTAAAAAAAAATTACAAAAAAAATCTTCAAACATATGTCCAATGTTACTCTTTACGCCGAGAGGCGTAACCCTACAGTGGCAGCACAGCCTCTATAGGAGCCCAGCACAAATAACGGTCTTAGGAAAAAGAAATGGTTGGTATTCTGCTTTCATATTAACAGCTGGCAGAAGATGGTCTAAATGAAGATGGCTTTAGGCATGACGAATAACGTGGTGGCGGCTTAATAAATATTTTATTTGAAACGGCCACCAGCGATTCCACTCCCCCCTATAACGTTTTTTGTGGCGAAGTTTTATTAATTCGCCAGAATTTTTTGATTACTCATGTTTGTGGCAGAAGTTTATTAATTCGTCAGAATTTATTGATTGCTTAGTGTAACGTTTGTGGCAGAAGTTTTATTAATTCAGGGCAGACTTTGTTTTCTAATATCGAGCTGATTGAAGAGTCACGATGAGATTTGAAATTATAAAAATCAAGAATTCTGAGGATCGCATCATCTCTCTTGCAATTTCACTACTATCGTGAGCATACAGTTACAAAGAGTTTGGGTCATTTGCAGGTGTGAATTTATATTGTCCATTGTAACTGTATTAGACACTTAATTTCATTTCGAATCTGAAGATTGCATATTTTTTTTGTTTCGACTCAATGTTGTTTATTTGTTTTGTTTCGATTCAATGTTCTTTGGAAAGGAGTGTGGAAGTGAGAGAAAACAATAAGGCGCAGAGAGGGCAGAAGGGATCTAGCCAAAGGTTGAAACAGGTTTCACAGGTATGTCTTGAGTATTCCACTTGTAAGCAGATGTTTGGATTCTTTGTTTCGCCTCTAAATCAACAGTGAATACAGATTTGTCAATAATACCAATCTGCGGATTCTTTGAGTTTATCATCCAATGTAAAACACAGTAGATACAAATGTTCAACTCTGTAATTGAAATTTATCATTTCATATTTTTGTACTTAGATGCATAGCCCAGATCTCATGTCGATTTATCACAGGCCTTAGATATGCAGAAACTTAACAGAATGTCTTTAGATCGCATCATCTTCAATAGTATTAAGGAAATCTATATCAGTATTAAAGAAATATATATCAGTATTAAGGAAACATATAGGTTTGTAATTGCCGCCAGCCATTCCATTCCTCCGTCGTTGCAATCAATCTTCGGCCTGCCGGATTCATAGTTTCTCAAGCGACTCGCCAGCGTATAGATATACACCATAACAAACGAGAGGCTTTTCTTTAGGGCTTCTATTATTGAACATAATCGTTTGCGGGAGGAACTGCGTAGAAGAGAAGCCTCTGGCTATTACTAAACAGCAGTAAAAAGAGATCAAGAGAACATTGTCTGCGGGGGAGTTGGGATGGCCGGTTTTATACAATGTCATTATACAATGTTGCCGACTGAAATTATAAATGTATTTTTGTGAAAAATACACTTATAATTTCAGTTGACAATTTGGTGAAAAATACACTACAATTTCTTTCAAAAATTTGGTGAAAAAGGTTATGGAAATCAGTGTTAATTTGAAGAGCTTGGATGTTCCTTAAACGACCGTGCATGGAGATTCTGCGGAGAAATTGGAAAGAGAGGACAGTAGCTGGCGTTGGAGAAACGCGAGGGTTCCCCATGGATGTTTCGCTGTGTATGTCGGCCAAGAACGACGAAGATTTGTGATTCCGACGGAGGATTTATTGCATCCTGTATTTCTGATGCTGCTGGAGAAAGCAAAGGAAGAATATGGCTTCAACCAGAGGGAGGGCTTGGCGGTTCCCTGCGATGTGGAAACTTTTGAAAATGCTTTGTTTTTTGTTATTCACAGTATTCAATCGGCCTCAGGAAAGTTTGATCTGGAGAGCTTGCTGAGCAAACTCATGTCTGCCGACACATGAATGAAAGTTTTGAAAAATATTATTTACGGGAAAATGCATCAATATCTTTGTAATTCAGCATAAGTTTTCTTTTTTCTTCTTTCATCTGTGACTCTTTGATGCTATTTATATGCTGTTTAATGGTACCCTGTAACTACTGCTCCTATTCAGACCATTTTTGTATCAAAATCTGGACAGGGGATAATTTACAACTTGCAGTGGAATTTTTGTAATTATTTCTGGATCAAATCCATGTGCTAATTACTGTAGGTCTATTCTGGTTTGTGTTACAGTAGAAAATGAATTTCAGTTTCCACCGCAGAATGTAATCTCTAATCTGTATAGAGATATCATTCTTGTAGGAATGGTTCATATATCAAAATTGATTTTTATTTTAAAGATATTTTGCAAAAAAATTGTCATGAGTGATGGAATGTTTTTTAAATGATTTGTGATTTTTATTTTTAAGATATTCCCAAAAAATTTATCATGAATGATGAAATTATTTTTACATGCAAATCTATTTGTAGTTTTAAACAACAATAGAGTTTCTAAAATTTATAAAATCAAGTATGAAAGAAAAATCAAGTAATTTTCTATTTCATAAAAAAGTAAGTTTCTAAATTAGTAGACTTAAAATTAAAAAATATTCAATATATTTCTAAGACAAGGATATATTTGACACTTTTTATATAGATTTATTTAAGTAATGTTTTTCCAATCAAAATTATAAATATTTATAAAAATAATATATTAAAAAATAATGTTAAATGAAAGAAATTTCCTAAATTTACAATTGCATATAAAAGTAAGTTTCTAAATTTAAAAATAGAATAGATATAAAACTATTAGTAATGAAAAGAAATTGTTCCTTTTAAAAATTCTAAAACTGGAAAATTAAATATTATAAATTTAAGGATTTACTAAAGATTTTATTGTACAAAAATATAGCCAACTTAAATATACAAAATCTAATATAAAATATTTTCATTATAAGTGCAAATAAAATCAATTTCAAATTACAAATTATATACAAAGAAAATATAATAAATTTATTATTATACATAAAAATAAGATGAGGAATAGCATATCTATGTTTTAAAAAATAATGCAATTAAGAATTACATTTACACATAACTTTATTGTATAATTTAAAATTAGATTATGATTATGATTATGATTTAATTAGGGTTAGGGTTCAATTAGGGCTCAATTAGGGTTAAGGTTATGTTATGGTCAAGGTTCTTGATTAGGGTTTAATTAGGGTTAGAGTTAGGGTTCTATGATAAAGCTTGGTGTAAAGGTTAGGGTTAGGTTTGGGGCTAGGGTTAGAGTTAAAGTTCAATTAGGGTTAGTGTTAAGGTTGATGTTAAGTTAGAGTAACTATTCACAAGTGTTAGGTTTTAATTAGGGTTACAATTAGGTTTCATTTAGTAATCTTAACCCTAATCATAACCTCAATCCTAACCCTAACCCCAACTCTAAGTCTAATTCTAACCCTAATACTAACCCTACTTATATCTTTAGCACTAATCCTAAACCTAATTTTAACCCTAATGTTAACTTTAACCCTAACTCTAATTAGGATCAATGTTCAATTAGGGATAGGGTTAGGGGTAAGGTATAATTATAGATAGGGTTAGGTTTTAATTAGGGCTATAAGTGAAATATTTAGGTTAAGTTCATGGATAAATTATAATCAAGGTTTAAATAGGATTATATTAGGGTTTATTTATGTTTAGTGTTAGCTTTAGGTTTCAATTAGGGTTAGGGTTAGGGTTAGGGTTTAATTAGGGTTGTATTTAGAAGTAGGTTTCCATTAGAATATGGTTAGTGAACATAGAATGTGATTATAAATAGGGTTAGAATTATGGTTAGTATTAGAATTACAATTAGCGTTAGGGTTAAGGTTAGGGTTCAAGTTTAATTAGGGTTGGGGTTAAGGTAAGGTTAGGGTTACGATTCAATTAGGCTTCAATGAGGAAGGATTAAGGTTTAAATAGGGTTTTGTTTAAGGTTAGGGTTCAATTAAGGTAAGAGATCTACAATAAAGCTTTAGGTTAGGGTTTAGGTTCAATGAGCGTTAGGGTTCAATTATGAATTTAACTACAATAAGGATTCAAGTTCAAGTAGGGTTAGGGTTAGGGTTTTACAATAAATCTTGGGGTAAGGGTTAGGTTTGGTGTTAGGGTTAGGGTTGGGATTAAGGTTAAAGTTAGGTTCAATTAGGGTTAGAGAAATTGATGTAATTAAGAATTATATTTACACATAACTTTATTGTATAATTTAAAAATAATTTATACAACATTAGTATTTAAAATTAGGTTATGATCATAATTACAATTAAATTGGGGTTAGGGTTCAATTAGGACTACTATTCAAAATGGTTCAATTAGAGTTCAATTAGGGTTAAGGTTAGTTTTAGGGTTAGAGTTTTAGGATAAAGCTAGGGGTTAGAGTTTTAACCCTAACACTAAGACTAATTCTAACACCAACCCTAACTCAATCAATATATAAACCTAACCATGGTCCACAAAAAAGTTGTTTTTAACCACAACCCTAACCGTAACCCTATTTTTAAAACTATGAATAATAATAATTGTAACCCTAACCAAAATCATAGCTCAAAACCTAAAACTAATGCTAATTCTAACTCTAACTCTAACCCTAACCCTAAATTTTATTCTATAACTAATTTTAACCTTAACCCTAACCCTAACTCTAAGTCTAACACTAACCTAACTATAACAATAACCCTAACCCTAAATGTAATCCCAACCCTAACCCTAACTCCAATCCTAAAACTAAAAATAATTCTATAAGGGTTCAGGGTAAGGGTTAGAGTCCAATCAGGGTTAGGGTTCAATGAGAATTTAATTAGGCTTATATAGTTTGATTAGGGTTAGTGTTCAATTTGGATTAGGATAAGGGTTTAATACAAAATATTCTTAGGGTCAGGGTTAAGATTCAATCAAGGTTCAATTAAAATTAGGGTCCAATAAGGATTAGAATTTAATTAGGGTTAGGGTTCAATTAGTGTTACGGTCCAATTAGGGCTAGAGTTTAATTAGTTATAGGGTTCAATTATAGTAAGGGTTTAAGGGTAGAGTTAGGGTCCAATTAGTGTTAGATTTTAATTATGCTTAGGCTTCAATTAGGGTAAGGGTTCAAGCTAGGGTTAGGTTCCATTTAGGGTTAGAGTTTAATTAGGGTTAGGGTATAATTAAGGTAAGGGTTAAGATTAGGATTACAATTTAATTGGGCTTAGGGTTAAGGTGAGGGTTAGGGTTGAATTATAGTTCAATCAAGATTCAATTAGAGTTAGGGTTAAAATTCTTCAATAAAAATTTGGGTTAGGATTAAATTAAGGTTAGGGTTAGGGTTAGGGTTAGGGTTTGGGTTAGAGTTAAATTAAGGTTAGGTTTCAATTAATATTGGGTTAGGATTAGTATTAGGATTCAATTACAATTAGGGTTAGTATTATGTTTAGGTTAGGGATAGGGTTAGTATTAGTGTTCAAATAGCATTGGGGATAGGTTTATATTAGGGTTAGTGAGAAGGTTTAATTAGGGTTAGGTTTAGGGTTTATTTATTTTTAGGGTTAGTGATAGGGTTATAATTCAATTAGGAATGGGATTCAATAAGGATTAAGCTTAGGGTTCAAGTTCAATTACAGTTAAAGTTAGTGTTAGGTTAGGTTAGCATTCAATTAGGCTTTAATATGGGATAAGATTAGTGTTTAATTAGGGTTAAGGTTCAATTAAGGTTAGGTATCTATGATAAAGTGTGGGGTTAGGGTTTAATCTCAATAAGGGTTAGGATTCAATTATGGGTTCAAGTTCAATTAGGATTTAGGTTCAATTAGGGTTAGGGTTAGAGTTTAATTATGGGTTGAAGTTCAATTAGGATTCAAATTCAATTAAGATTAGGGTTAATTTTGTAAGATAAAGCTTGAGATTAGGGTTTAAATTAGGGTTGGTGTTAGATTTAGGGTTCAATTATAATTGGGTTAAGGCCTAATTCAATTAGGGTTAGGGCTGAGGTTCAGTTAGGGTAGGGTTAGGGATAAGGTTGGAGTTAGGGTTCAGTTAATTTTAGAGATTAATTATTAGGAAATTAGGGTTAGGGTTCTACAATAAATCTTGGGATCATGGTAATGATTAGGTTAAGGTTCAATTATGGTTAGGGTTAACCATAATCATAGCCCCACCCCTAACACAAATTTAATCTCTAACCCTAAAACCTAACCCTAACCATAATTTTAACCCTAATTAAATTAATAATCCCAATTCTATCATTCTATCATAATCATAACAATAATAATCCCAATCCTACCCATTTCCTCACCCTAACCATAATTCTTACCCTAATCCAAACATTAATGTAAACCCTAAACATAATCCTAGCCATAGAACAATATTTTAACTCTAACCATAAACCTAAAGCTAACACTTACCTTAACACTAAACCCTAACTATAACTATAACCCTAACCATAACCCTAAACCCTAACCCTAACCATAATCATAAACATAAATGCTAAACCTTAATCCTAAATGGTTAACCCTAAATCTAATTCTAACCCTGGCCATGATATAAACTTTAGTTCCCTAATGCTAACCCTAACTATGATATAAATCATAACCCTAATCATAACCCTAATTATATTAATTTATTCAATGTATAACACTAAACCCTAATGCTAACTATAACCCTAATCATAAGTCTAAACCCGAGCCCTCACTATAATCATAATCGTAAACCAAATCCTAACCTTAATGCTAATCTTAACCTT
>VDFB02060415.1:0-28158 GCA_007258455.2 Sequoia sempervirens | reverse complement strand
AGAGAAGTTTTCACCTTCAGATGCATCCTTTCTTTTTAATTTTTCATTGTCTAAAGGTGCCTTTCGGTTTTCACCTAGAGACTCGTCCTTTTTGTCTTGTTTATTATTTTTCTCATTTTTGCGACTGGAGGGTTGAACAGATTCCCCAAAGTACGCTTTATTGTCCAAGTCAATGGTAAAACCAACCTTATGATCACCGTTAGGTATGCCTTATCGTAATCCGGGGAATTTCGGCAATTGCTTTGTCATTCTAAAAATGTCTAAGGCAGTGTGTCTTGTTGGTCCCAATCAATGAGTTGGGGATACAAACTAAGGGCATGTCATCATCGAAGTTATCAAAGTTTAATGGGGTCAAGGTAAAGATTGAATTATTCATGTGGTCACAAAAGTATTGTACTAGGTCCTTTTTGCTCTTAGGTTTGGCTCTAGGTGGATTGATAGGTGGGCCTAATGCCAAGGTTTGACTATCTGAAATAGATGGCTTAGGTTGCCAAGAGGTAGGATCAAGTGATTCCCAATAGTAATGTTTAAACCATTCCTCTTTTGTCATTTTCTTTGGTGGACAAGAATTCAATGGATTTGGTGAGGAACTTAACATCAAGTCAAGTTCTCCAAATAACTTGTCAATGTCCATGGAAGAAGTAGAGGATAGGGAATCCCACTCATAATCATTAGAGTCAGGGGAGTCACAATGATATTGGTCCACTGGTTCGTGAGATGTCTTAATATCTTCTGAAGCACTTACTTCCTCAATTAAGGGTGATGTGGTACTAGGAACTCCAATCTGAATCGGTTGAAACCCTAGCCCCATGCCTTTTGGCCACTGAGAAACAAATATTGGTTCAATCCTCCCATCTTGGTTTAAGCCTAAACCATTTTGTCCATCATATCCCTTGCTCTGCATGATTGTGAAACCCTTTCCATATATATTGGTAGGAATGAGCAAGTGAGAGGGTTCTTCATCATGCTTTGCAGATACAACGAGTGACATCTTACGTATTCTGACCTCTTTTGCTTAATTCTCCCCATTTTAATAGAAAGTTGTTGTGGGAGGAACATGTATAGTGACCATAGACTATCCTACACATTTGTAGGTAAACCATATGACTTAGGAGGAATCAAATGGCTAACACAACAAGATGTCATCATGTAATACTCTCCACAACCCTTGTCTTGGATCTCAACCCTAGGAGTGGTAGGAATTGAGGGTTAAATAGATGTTTGAGTAAGTGTGGATGGATCAACATAGGAAGATGGATTGGATGATGAAGCCTCTTGGTTCACTGGCACTTGACGTTGGGGGATCTCTTTTAGATTGGTGCAATATTGAAATGGGTCAGGATCACCATCTATAGTTATCTCTGTGCCATTGTAAGGGAATTTAAGACACTGATGATATGTGGAAGGGACCACCTTCATGGTATGAATCCATGGTCTACCTAGCAGAAGGTTATAAGGGAGGGTGGGATCCAAGACCTAGAACTTTGTCTCCATTACTGCAGGACCAATTCTGATAGGAAGTGTTACCACCCCCTTTGATTTTCATTCCTCATCATCATAAGCTTTAATGACAATACTTTTGGTCATGTCTACGCATGCTTTTGAGATACCTAATGCCTTAATTAGTTTTAAAGTGCATAGATTTAACTCTGCTTCTCCATCTACCAAAACTCGTCTAACTTTGGTATCATCAACAAGGACTTCTATATGTAAAGGATCATTATGGTTCATCTTTTTAGTTGCATAGTCTTGTTTAGAAAATGTGGCATGATGATTATTGGTCAAGTAGCCCACCATTTCTTGGAAATGATTGACATCAAGATCATTATGGACCGTGGTGTTCTATAAAGCCTTATCGAGAATAGAACGATGCTCAGGGGAAATACACAATAGTTCCAAGATTGAGATTTGGGCTGGGGTCTTCCCCAAATGGTCAAGGAGGTTATATTGTAACTTGAAAGGCTATGGTGTTTGCTATGATGGAGGGCGTTAGATAGTGATCTTAGTATGATGAGTATTGACTGCGCATTCGGGATTTGTATTGATAGCAATGGCATTAATATTCTCATTAGCAGCGCGAAGATGATGAATGATTTTGCCACCACTATAATCATGCTTGATACTCGCATAGTTGGCTGACATAATTATCTTAGTACTCAAACTGGGAATAGTTCCTTTTCCATGGTCATGTAGTGGATCAGAAAAGACTTGATGATCAGTGTTTGATGACTTTAGTTTCTGTCCACCAACTTCTATAATTCTCCTTTCGACAAGATCTTGTATGATATTCTTCAGTTGTCGACAGTTTTGTAGGTTATGTTCCTTAGTTCTATGATAATCACAAAAGACATTATCATCCCACCAAGTTGGTTTAAATTGACCTGGATTGTATTGTCTTGGTTCCTGCAGCTGTATAAGATTATGTTGTAACAGTTGTTTGAATACAGACTCAATGGGCTCCCCTAAGGGAGTGAACTCACATTTTTGAAATGTCCTTTGTTGTTGTGGACATTGAGTATTTTGGACCATGTTGGGAGGTTGATTGACAACATTAAAGCGTGTTGGAAAAGTATGAGGTCACAGCAATGTGATGAATTAGTCCACCTTGTAGCATTTAGCATCAACTACCCCATCATTGGTGACATTTTATTGCAAGACAAAATCACGATTTTACGTTAGGGGGTGTTTTTAATGCGATCGAGTTTATTGGATGTTGATGCTTAAATTCACCCTTTTCAATGAGATCCTTCTCTATTATAACCTTTTTTTTCCACTAGTTAAGAAAAAGATGTACAATAATGTACCCTTAAGTTACTCAGTTTTGCATGAAGGTTTTCCTAGAACATAGTAACTTTTTGTTTTTCAGGTATCTCGACAGGACACCGACTAGCTATAGTCCTCCATCTCTGGAAGAAAGTGATGAATGTTTCACCTTCATCTTGTGTTGTGTGACACAAGGTTGCTATATTTATCTCGTGGTCTATGTTGATGGAGAATTGCTCAACAAATTTCTTAGCTAGTTCACCCCAAGATCTGATGCGGAATCTGGGCAGAAACCACTCTAGTGCAATTCTAAGACTTCTTGGAAATAGTCTCATAAGATACGTGGGGTCATAAGCGACATCTATGCATATGGTAGAAAATTCCCTTATATGTTCTATTGGATTTCATTTGCCATTGTACTTAGGGAGATTCGGTATGACATATCCGTGAGGGAAAGGGGTCATATACAATGATCTATCAAAGGGAAATGGGCATATGTCCTTTGTTGAAAATGATTTCTTAGTTGATACCGACATGTTATCCATTTGTGTTTGTAGTGCCTGCATTTGTGTTTGTAAGACGTCAACTTGGGTCAAAGATGTGCTAGGGGGATTATGCGGATCCATGTATGTATTCTGAAATCCAAAGTCTTGCGATGGGTTTCAATTGAACGTTGGTATTTGAGGTGGGTTTGGATTCAGAATGTTGGTAAATGTGTTCTGATCTGGAATCTGCATAAATTGGTATTGACCTGGGATCTGTGTTAATAGATTCTGACTACCAATCTGGGAGAAAGGATTCTGATGGCTAGTCTGGACAAAGGGGTTCTGATTCAAAATATGATTGAATGGATTCTCGTTTCCAGTCTGGGAGAATGGATTTTGATTGCCATACTGGAACGATGGAATGCCTCCTATTTGTGTAATCCATGGTATAGTACTAGTGACTTGAGCACTAGGTATGGCCATTGATTGTGGTATAGTGCTTGTGACACTGGCATTAGGTATGGCCATTGACTGGGATATACTACTTGTGACACCGACATATGGTGTAGAAGCTGATGTTTTAGGTATTTTTCTCCCAACAAGAGGACCAGAGGGAGTGGATGATGATCTGCCTATAGTGAAATTAAATCCCGATGTCATGTCAGTTGTACCAAATGGAGGTGTATGGACTGTCGTACTCTGTGTAGGTGTGCCAGGTGGCATAGTTGTGCTGACCTGAGGTATAGTAGTACTAGCAGTCATGGTATTTGTCCCTTGTGTAGGTTGAGTTTGTAAGGTGCCACCTTCAGCTAGCAATTTTGCTAAGTATCGTTGTTAATCATTTGCTAGGTACTCATCTACAAAAGAGGCAAACATAGGGTCCTGTGCGACAGCCTCTATGTCTTCTGTTGTAATGTGACCTTGAGTGTTTCTAGTGGTGAATTTGTCTAATAGAGTCTTGTGAGGTCTTCAAGAAAATGGATTGATGAATTCATTTGGGTTCGACATCTTTTCTCTCTCTCTTCTCTTAGACCTAGTTTCGACCATGTAAGATTAGCTCAATATGCAAGGAATGCAAAACTATGTCTATAAACAGTATGAATCTAGTTTATGTTTTTGGGATTTTCCAAATGCAAAATAAGGAATGTTCTAGGATGATACTAGTCTAAAATCTAAAGATGCAAAGTCTAAGCAAGACCCTAAAGTAATCAATTTTGTAAACCCAAGATGAAGGGACCAACTACCTAAAGTCTAACCAAGGCATCAATTTAGTTAAGTCAAGGAACCAATGTAGGACGAGGATCAAAGACAAGCTGAGTTTCCTAACTAGACTGATGAGCTAGGAGCACTCTCTATAGGACAAAAGATAAAATGATAAGACTAGGTTCAATGATAGATTTTGTTGACGCTATGATTTTTCTAAAGTGTAGATGATGGAATTATCCTAAAGTTTGTAAAAATGACCTTCCTAGAAGTTTACTCTAAAGGAAAAAAGTATTCTAATATGAGACCCAACTCTGAATTTGGACAACTATGGTAACGACTAAATGAACCTAAAGGATACAAAATTGAGCAAATCATTGCAGGTTTCTGTTCAAGGACTGTTTGTGGAAAGACAACTGAAACTGATATAACCGTGTTGACTAGACAGTGATCGTGAATTCTGACTTTCTAATAATTAGGAAAATGCATTGCAGGAATTCACATATGCAGTTAAGTTTACCAGTTGCGGTTAAATTTGATAGTTGCGTTTCTCTGGTAAAGTTCAATGTGTGACTCTAATAGATGCGGTTAACTGTCTAATAGATGTGACTCGTAATGACAATTGCGACTCAGAATATAACGCATGCGGTTTTCAAAATCAAATGTGGGCTAATCTGACAGATACGACTCTATGCTAGACAAATGTGACTAATACTGATAGATGTGACTCAAAGCTAAACAGATGTGACCCTAACTGATAGATGCGACTTGAAATTAAATAGATGCGACTCATAATAATAGATACGACTCAAAATTAAACAGATGCGACTCTAAAAATCAATTGCACTTTCTGGTGAATAGTTGTGACTCTCTATGAATTTTTAGTGACGTAAGATTTAAAACTGACTCCGTTTTCCGTGATCAAATTTTGGCAAACGAGAAAAATCATAAGACAAAGTGTTTTCAGTTTGATTCTAGACTCAAAGAACATTTAAGTTGACAACAGACAAGCACATCCTAATAGGCCAAAAGGCCTAGGGTTTGTATACTTGGTATAGCCCACTGAAATACCTTGGATTGGTGATAAACACCTTTCCTTCTTGAGTGGATAGCTTAGAAATTTGGTGGCATTGCCTCCCTTCCATGACTCATTAACATCTTTTGAGCACACCAATTTCGAATTCTTTGGGCAATGACCTCCCAAGAACTGCTATCTCTACTCAAGGGGATCAATAGTGAGTGTCTTCGGGCATGATACTGTACCTTGCACTATACCAAGCAACGACTAATAGAATAGTTGGACACTAAAACAAAAGGTTTTTAATACGGGCATTCCGTTCATGGGGCATGATCCATTCGGCGAGAGTCCCGTTTCGGATCCATCTCGTCAGAACCATACTCATGATTCTTGGGTTTTCCCCAAGAATCCACTTTTATATACCGTCTGGAAGACCCTCGGGTTTAGGGTGCTACCGGTCTAAGTCATCCTGGGGTGAGTACTTTTTCCCACCAGAACAGGCCCAAGTTCTATAGTTGGTAACCGTTTCTCTTACACCCAAGATCTCACAGATGTGCAAGGGGAGAGGATACTTCGATGTACCAAATTGTGAGGGTAATACACAAATGTTCTTTCACACCAAACACAATAAACACTTGTTAATTTTAAACCAAATGAAAGATTTGCTACACTACCAAACAATCTATTTCAAGAAAATTAACTAGGGTCTTCGACATGCGTTCTGCAGAAAGATTCGTTAGTAGTTTTCAGTATTATCTTCCTCAATCATCCTGCAAAAACTCGTTAACTCTAAAAAAAAAAGCCCACACGTTGGAAATCCGATATTAGTACCACATAAATCAATTGAAAACTTCAGATTTCCAAAAACAGAAACAAAGTGTTACCAGTCAATTGCGTCGCTTTTTTTTTTACCAGTCAGATGTGTTGATTTCCTCTGCAATTGCATTCTCAATATTTACCAGTCAGTTGCGATTCAGGAATTTTCAGATGCGTCGTAGTTTTTAGATGCATCGTTTAGTGTGTCAAATGCGGTTCAAGAAATCAATTGCGTCACTTCGTCAAACTGATGCATCTATGAATTTCAATTGTGGCGTTTCGTCAAGCTGATGCATTGTTTCGTACAAAAAACTGAAAAAATCAAAATAAAAGTCTACGGACACATGAAGATGGTGTCTTCACGTCGGGTTCACCAAATGTAACGTCTAGAAAATGCACAAGACAAGATTAAGAGCAAACAATGCAACATGAATCTAAATGCAATCTAATGCTAAGCAATAAAGAAAAAAGGAAGTCAAAAATGTAAATAAAACTTGAACAATCTCACCACATTTGTACGTATTTCCATGATTCATCTCGATTTCCCTTCTCCATTTTGCTGTTGTAGTATAATTGCCCTCAATTTTTTTGTAAGTTCATGCAAGTATAGCCTAAGATAATGATTTAGCAAAACATCGAAGATTCAAGATAAGTGCTCTCCAAAGTCATAAGATTTCGCAAGTTTTCGAGAGAGATTGGAATGAAGAATGACGGATCAATTTATAGAAAATTGATTATTCGAATGACAGGCTAGGATCGAAAGATCAATGGACGGTTGAGATCGACAGATTAGACATGCATTCTAATAACAGTTAGTAGTGACATGAGTGATATAAATTAGAAATAGAATTAAAGATTAAATAAATGATTTAATCTTCAAGTTTGGTATTCGAAAACATAAGAATTATCTTTGCATGACAAAGATAAAGATTTCTTTGCATGACAAAGATAAAAATTGATTAAAGCAACTCTTGTTTGAATGCACACACAAGGTTTAATTAATTAAATAGGAATATTTAATTAATATGCATGTACATGCAAATGAGTTAGAATTGGATGATTGAATGATTTGACAAAGAGATTACTCGAGAACGCCACTCAGACATTAAATCAAGAGTTAACCGAGCGATTAAAATAGATGTCGAGTCGAGTCAAAGTGAATACTTAAATAATTTGCACAATTATCTTAAATATAGAGGAATGCGTTAAAATAGATTTATGAATTAAATAATTCATTTAATTCAAGATTTTGGAAGAATGATTAAATAAATAAGATTTATTTAATTAAGTGATGAAGGGATTTAAATGGATAATTAAATAAATAAAGAATTTATTTAATTATAGTTGAAGTATGATAAAGAGTAAATTAAATAAGAATTTATTTAATTTGACAAGAAGGATAAGGTTAATTAGTAACATAATTAAATAAAAAGTGTTTATTTAATTAATGAGATAGAAGAAAGAATAGTGTGAATTAATTAAATAATTAAGATTATTTAATTAATAGAAGAAATGAAGACTATGGAGAATAATTAAATAATTGACATTATTTAATCATGACCATAGAAAAATATGAATTATGAAGAATATTGAAGTCACAGGCTTAAACCAGATTTTGATGTCTACAATTGTGATTAGGCATGATATTGGTAAAGATTTGTAAGCTTTGGTAAGGAGGAGCTATAGACTTATTACCTTTGTCATTTACACCTCCAATTTGGATATGATTAGAATTAATGAGGTCTTGCACAAGATGTTTAAGATGCTTGCAATGTTTTGTATCGTGTCCTTTTTGTTGGTGATAAGCACAATAGGCATTGTGTCTAAAGCTTGGAGGTAATGGATTGTTAGGGTCAAGAGGTTGAACATGAGGTAAGGTAGGCATGTTCTTGTTTATTAGCTGAGTCATGATACTTTGAAGTGTGTTGCATAAGGGGATAAATTGTCTTTGCGGATCCCCAAATATATAAGGATTACTCTTCTTTACAGTAGCTACTTGGGTATCAACCTGTTGGGTGGTTTGGGAGGTAGAATTTAGTTGAAGGAAACTTTTATTTTGTCTTTTGAAATGCTGGTAGGTATTTTGGTTTGAAGGTTCAAAATTTTTAGGAAGGGTAGAGGTGGTTTTTGGTTCATGACTACCTATGGAATTTTGATAATCTCGAAGGGTAGTGCATAAGTGCATGAAGGAAGGAAATTTCATCATGGTAAGCTTACAGTCCTATATCTTACTTTGTAAATTTTCCATGAACATCTTTTGAAGGTGAGAATCAAGAATCTTCACATGAATTTGGGAATAAAGTGATTGGTAACGTGAAATAAAGTCAGTGACTTTTTTCACCCTCATTTTGTTTACATATCATCAAATCAAATAATGCCATTTCAAGAACCATATGCACTTGTAAATGGTTAATAAAGGCTTCAAAAAGTTCATTAAATGAATGAATTGAGTTATTTGGTAATGAGAACCAATCCAAGACAACATCTTTCAAGGATCGAGGAAAAATGTTAGCCAAAAGTTTGTCCTCAAGGATGAAGTCACTACATAAAGCAGTAAATGCATTAACATGATTAGTAGGATCTCCCTTTCCTCTATATTTATCAAATCTAGGGATCTCTATACCTTGTGGCATCAGAGTTCTCAATATCTCCATAGATAGTGGGTTTCTTTTGATATAGTATGAAGGTGGACCATTTTTATTTTGATTTATGGTGGAAACTTGACATTGAAGGGATGAAAGGTTTTGTAAAAGGTGGTTGATGATAGGGTCATTGTTTGTGGTTTGGTATGGAGGTGAATATGATGGTGGTGTGTATGTGTTGGAAGGACAAGTGAATGGATAGCTTGTGGGAGGAGATATAAGGTTAGATGCCACATAGGTATAAGGAGAACTAGTGGAAATGTTTGAGGTAGGAAGGAAATTACTAGTTGGTTGCATCATTGTGGTCACTTGAGGATTTGTATAGGTGGGAATGGAGGTTATTGTTGAAGGGGGAGGAATTTGAATTCATCCTTGGTTTTGCACATTGTTTGAAGTTTGAGCACCATTGGTGGTGGAAGGAAGGTGTTTTCGAAAGATTTGAGCTATGTTACACTCAACTTCTAGTCCTTAATCATTTTCCATCATGCTGTGAATACTATCTATGGTAGGTATAACAGTGTTGGAAATGTTTTCAGTACTTGTACTATCTTGTAAATGGGCTAAGTCTTCATGCATTTTCATTATGTTTTCTTGAGGGATATGATCAAACTTCTTTTGAGCACTTGGCATAGCAATTGTAGGTAAGGTAGGCATAGAAAAAGAGTTATCAAATGTATGGTCCATACCTAGTGAAATAGTAACAACACTAGAAGTAAGAGAGCTAGATAACCCAAGATCCACAACAAGTGTCTTATCGCGGGATGCCATGAATCTTGCACTTTGTCTCACCATAGTATTGATAGTAGGACACCAAGTAGTATAGCTCATGCAAGGGAGAAACCAAAGAAAGTGCAATGAACACAATATCCTATGCTTACAATTACACTTGAAATGAAAGAAATTGAAATAACAACAATTCTACAAACTATAACAGAAAACTAAAAGCAATAAATAGAAGCATAGAAAAACAATTTCAAACCCTAAAAATTGCAAGGTCAAAGTAAACAGGGACTAAGATGCTATTAAGGGTGTTTGGGTCATGTTGAAGGAATTTGGAGGTTCCATAAACTGGAATAGAAAGCACTCAACTCAGATAGGGTTCTGAGCCAAAAACCCACAGGGGGACTAAGATGCCTGTAAGGGCGTTTTAGTCATAGTAAAGGTTTTTTTTTTCTTTAGAAAAAAAAAAACAAATTTTGGATTGGTTATAGTGTTTCTAGGTTTCCTACTTAGGGACCTAATGTTTAGAAACAAAAAAGTGTGCAAATGAATGCAAGAAAAAGTGACTAATAACAAGAAATTGGATGCAAAGTTGAATGCAATTTTTTCAATTTTGAGTGCAATAACAATGTTTCTAAAAGCAATTATGATGATTAACAATGCACTTTTTAGGTTTTCAATGAGATAAGATGATGGAAGAAAGGAAAAACATAACGTATATGCACTTTTACTAATGCAAATGTGAGAAACCCTAGATACACTTTCACTAGTGCAAGAATGAATGCAAGAATGAATGCAACCTAGATCTAGGACCTTAGTGAGCTCCAAATCAGAAAATGAATGTCCCAAAATGTGGGGTTCACCAAAATGATTAATAGGCGAATTGATGATTTATGGCCTAGGTCATATAACACCACTCTTCTCCAATTATCATTCAAGGATGCCCTAGGATCCTAAATTGGATTGAATATCAACACAAAGGTGAGTCAATTATCAACAAGGAAGACCTAGGGGTATCTTTAGGCTTTGAAGGTTTCACCACCAAGAAAAAGCTTGGAAAAGACAACTTAACATTCAACTCATAAAACCTAGTAATGCAAGCCAAATAATGAGTGAAAATGACAAAATTAAGTAACAAGTTAGGATTTATGTACTTTGGAAGTCTAGAAATGTGATAAGGATTTTGGAAATGCAAAAATGTTGTCAAAATATGCTAGGGAGGACTAAGACACCATTACTGTTGTCTTAGTCCTGCTACTATTTTTTGGGGTAAATGTGGAATCTTTAGATGTCAGAACAAAATCTAAAAGAATCTCTGCAAAATACCCTTGGGAGGACTAAGACACCCTTACTATTGTCTTAGTTGTATCTTGAATTTCTAAAATATATGAATGTGATCCTGAGGCTCAATGTCCACACTTCCTTCTTCTCAGATCTCAGGTCTTGAAACTTCTAGATTTGGCCTATAGGTGAGTTTCCATGAAAATGACAACCAATGAAACTTTGCACTTCAAATGATCTTCAAGTCTTCAACCTAAGTCTGCAAACAAAAACATGCAAGAGAGGAAAAACTTAGTGATTCTTAGTAAATGGGGGTTTTCCTTGGTCAAACCCCTTGTTGGTAATTAAACCTTGGAATGAAATAGAATAATGAAGGGAAATGATGAATGAAAAAAATGCCATGTTGCAACTCACCAAACCCTTTTTATGAAATTTACAAACTTGTGTGAAGTAGCTAGCATGAATGTAGATCTTGACTCAAAGGAATGCTTGATAGATCTTGACTTTAATTGCTTGCTTGAATCAAAACCCTACATCATAAATGTTAGCTCAAAATCACACATGATGCAAGAATATCTTTGACATGATGCTTGAATCTTGATGATGGATCCAAATTCTTGATGAATTGCTCTTGAATGCTCTTGTGAACTCAATTATGCTATTAGGAATGCTCATTCAACTTGCTTGGTAAGAAATGAGTGAAAGAACCTTATATTTATACTTATCCATGCTTAATATCCTGAAATTACACCACAACAAGCCAACATATGAATTAATTAATTAAAGGGCAATAAATCCCACCAAGATTTCAAATTAAATCTTGAAAATAACTTGAGGGGAACTAAGACGCCCTAGGTGGTGTCTTAGTCTTGAGGCTTCAAAACTCAGGGCACAGACTCCAAAAAGGGGCACATTTAAGGAAAATTTGAAAATAGGGTTCCAAGACCTTTGGAGGATAAAGATTCCCTAGGTGGCATCTTATTCCCAGTACCAAAAGTCAAGGACATACAACCAAAATCATTAAATTACATACAACCAAAATCATTAAATTATCATTTATCCTTTGATGATTGTTGGGATTAGCCATAAAAAGATATAATTTATTAGGCTTGTGGATAAAAAATAGGACCAATTAAGACATAAATAAGGATAAATAAAGCAAGGAGGGCCCAAAAAAGTGTGAAAATCTACAAGCATGCATTTTCCTACACTACGGATGGATTTTTTTCTCAATTATTTTCATTGGAAGCCTATTAATCAAACTCTCCAACCCATATATATTCGTAGGAAATTATAGATTGTCACTCAATGGTTTTTGGAGATATATCTAAAAGTAACACCTCCTAAGAGGGATCATGATCATGTCGTACAACTAGTGATGGGGAGCTATCCACCCAACATCTATCCTTACAAGTACCCATAAAGTAAAAAAAAAGTGAGATTGAAAAGATTGTTCAAGAGATGCTTGAGGTAGGTATTATTAGGCATAGCCAATGTTCTTACTCCTCACCCACGGTGATGGTGTTTAAGAAGGATCAAACTTGGTGTATGTTCCTAGACTACGAAGTGCTCAACATGTACACTATAAACACCCAAAAATTGACTCTCTATTTTATAATCAATTAAATAAATATCTGTGACATTCCCACAACTAATTAAGTAAATTTATCTAATTAATTATGATGATAAAATATAATTAACTCAACCTTATCCCCCAATCATTATTTCTTGTAAACCTAATTAATTAATTAATTAATTAAATCCTCCATAATATTCATTAGTGCTTTCAATCCTTCTATATTTATTTAGCAGATTTGACTAGTTATTTAGTGCTTTTGACTTTTGATTAGTGTGTTTTCTCTCAGCTCAACACTTATACAATTTAGTGCTTACAACCTGCTATTTAGTGCCCTTTCTTTTTTTCTTTTTTTTTATGGTTTTCTATCTATTTTTAGTAGGAGAGTGTTGTTTAATGCCTTTGACCTATGTAACCATGCTTTTATGGTTCAAAAACCTTCACATCTGCATTTTAGTGATTGTGATCCTTTTATGTTTCTTTATTTTTACCTGCATTCTAGATGCTTGGTTTCTTCTTTTACCAAATTTAAATAATTCTTGGCTTTCTATTTTTATTTTTTTGTTGCTTCTTGTTCTTATTAACTTGCTATTGTTGTGCCTATGTAGATTACCAATTTCACTCCAAGGGTTCACACTTTCAATTTCAAGTATAATTCTGTGTTTTTATATTTATTAATCTTCTATTAAAGTTTCACTTTTGCTAAGAAACACTTACACTATTCAACACCTACAGTTTGTGTATCTATTCTTGTATGGTTTAACACTTCGAACCTATCTTTTAGCACCTTTGTTATTTTTATTTCTTGAGTTTTAGTTTTCAATTTTTTGTTAACTTTGTTGTTTACTAACCAAGTTATGCAACTTGTTTTACTCTAGTCAGAGTTTACAAAATAAAAACCACTAATAAGTGTTTGTAGGTTCAATTGCTAAAGCTTTTATTTTCCCACTAGTTTAGGTCCATTGAATTAGAGTAGTGGGTAATTAACTCTTCTTTTCTATGTAATAGGAATGTGTGATTGGTGTATGCTCTCCCATTTCACCTAGTGCGATATTGGGGATCAAAAAATTCACACTCTCCTCCTTTTTTTATATTTAATCCTAAGGATTTCTTAATGTGTGTATGCTCTCTTGCACTTCACATGATCTTGAGTGATAAAACAAAATAATTTATTTTCCCATTAGGATTCCTACTTGGGGATTTCATCACTCTAAGGGATGACATCAACCACACATTTTGGTGGTATATATAAAGGGGGGAAATGAAATTTGTACCTAAATCTAGTCACATTGTGTTTGGTGAATCCTTAGGTCCCCTAGTGATTTAGGAAACTAGGTGAAGGGTTGGTCCAAGCTTTTTTCTGGCTCCCAACCCATGCTTGTAGATGGGCTAGTGTTCATAGATTGGGCCTCACTTATCCTTGTGGTATTTTTAGGACTCCCTTAGAGAACTTGAATAGCCTAAATAAGACATTTTGACCATTTCTAGTGTGGTCTAGTGGATGTACATTATACCCTAAAGTCACAATGAATCTTTAGGAAGTGAGATAGAATTAGCCAAGGTAACACCTTTTGGCCACCTTTAGAAAGGAAATTCATGGGTACATGGCTTTATATATCTATCCATTTACCAATAGAGGGTTTTAGTAGATTAATTTCTATTTGAGACCCACACTAGTTAACACACCTACTTAAATAATTTTAGGGAATGTCCTCAAGTTTTTGATTTGTTTTCATGTAAAAAACTAATATAAGCCATTCAATCTTTATACCTTGAAATTCAAGTTAGCCATCATTTTTTATTGTTTGAAAAGTATCTTACCAAATTTAAACATAGCTAGGATTTCTAGTTCAACACCTGAATCCTATCAATTAGTGCTTGCATTGTGTTTTCACTTAGTCTTTCAACATCTACAGTAATCAACACTTTCATTTACCTTTGATGTTTGCACTGCTTTAGTGCTTATGATTCCCTATTTAGTGCCTTTCCATAATGATGATTTTGACCCTAAATATATGTCTGTGCTATCTCAGTACCTTTGACCTATGGTTCAAAAATTGCTTTATTTCACCAAAACCCAAACAATTCAACTTTAAAAATGGAAATAATAGACTAAAACCTTAATAGTAGCAACCATAGGAAAACCTAGCACATTCATTAAATCAACTTAAACAAACTCCCACATACCAAAATATAATCAAAATTCCATTAAACTTAGACCCATCCTCTCATATATCTCATTCTCATTGACCATCATCTCATTTAAAACCTAATTTATTGTAAAAAATTGCATAGTTATGCAATTTCACATTTATAGCTTGAACTTGTCCAGATTTGAAAATTAATGATAAAATATTATTCTTAATTTCAAAGATTTTATTCCACAATCAACAAGCATGAAGTATTACCAACTTTAAATTTAAAAATAATCAAAATTCACTTGGACTACAGTGCTACACATGCACATCTATGTGACACACTAATGTTCAACAAATTTTTGAAATTCAAAAGTGCACTTCCATGTGGATTGTTTATGAAAGATGTTCAACACCCAAAAGAGAAAGTAACTCCTCTTCCTACTCATTCAAGCAAACAAAAATCTTCCCCTTTCTCATTTGGAACAATGGATTTTGATTTTTTCAAGCTACACATATCTCTCTCTCTCTCTCATCTAGGGATAACTCTATCAAAATATCCACAACTACTCCAATAATACAAAAAGGAAAGCTTCTAGGTTATTGTGAACTCTTTATTTGCAACAAATGAAGCATCCTAATCAGCTGTTCATTGCTAAATAAATAAAAAATATCACAAAGGGAGTCCAAGATGTTGGCATTACTCTCTATTATGTATTGTTATTTTTCTATGTTGGTAGAATGAGTCTTTGAATCAGAATATATTTATTTATTATTTCATCAAATCTATCTAAATTACATGGTATTTTTCCCCGTAGACTATGGTTGACACCATATCAATTATTTTATCTTTGTATCTCTGCTTTTAAAATCCTATTGATGTTAGGATTTAAAATTTATATTTTATCATCTTTATCTATGGTTTTTTGTGGATGTTAGTGTCATGACCCTCTTTATGTTAAAACTTTAGACATACTATAATTTTGTGTGGTAATATTATGTAAGTGGTTTATACAATTAATTTATGTGTGGAGAAGGTAGAGATTAAATAAAGACAAAAAAAAAATTTATTAAATTATTAAATACACAGGAACAAATAAAAGTTAACAACATTAATAAATAGGTGTTTCATTAACAATTTTAGCACATGGTGTTGGGAAAAAAAAACAAGGAATAAAATAATTTTGAATAAAAATAAAAAATAAAAATTAAGTAATTAGGTAACAAGTGTTATCATCCTATCCTAAGCATTATTGATTAGAATAACCTATTATTAATAAAATTAACCACTTTCATAAGTCACATTAATTAATATAATACATCATTTAATCTAATTAATCATGATTAAGGAGATGTCACTATCCTTCATAATCCATTAATTAGTTAATCCTAAATTAATTGATTAATTAATCTTCATTATCATTTTTTTTAAATTTAAAAATTCATTCTAATCTTACTCACATGTAACTTGCATGCACAAGTCACTATCACCTTACAACTCATCCCCACTCACCCTTGTGTGAGAGTTCACACCATGCATGTGACCTTTCCTCTTTTAACCATTTGGCTTCTCCATGTGTGCTCACACATGTGTGAGCACACATAGTCAAACCACCCTCCCTTACATGTCATAGACATGTCATTATCAAGCCACCCTCTCTTTTATATGTCATAGACATGTCAACATCCCATCTACCCAAGGTGTGCTCACAAATCAAAATTTGTATTTTAAAATTAGAATTCTCTTTCATATAGTTATTTGGGCTTGTTCTATTGACTTTAGGGTAAAAATGAACCCCCAGGGTAAGTACCTATGGGGTGGAAGCTTATTGAAAACATAATATGGCCTTTTGGGCAAAGTATGAACCCCTAAAAAGTCACTTAAAGAGGAGTGACGAGTTTTATGGTCTTGGGAAAGGTGTGGGGACTTGTCATATCCACCTCTCCCAAAATGTGCTCACACATGTGTGAGCACCCTTGGCTCCACTTCCCATGCTATGTGGGCCTATTTTTAAAGCCTTCTTCTTGTGACACTTGTCACAAAGTGAGGCTATCAATCCAAACCCCACCTTCTCAAACAATCCTAGCCATTGAACAATCTCCAATCTTGGCCCTCCATTTACCTCCCCTCAAGTCTATAAATTGAGGCCATTTCTTCTCTCATCAACAACACATGAAGGGTATCTTATGCTATCACTTTGAAGAAGGATAGGATTGAAGGAAGGAGAATCAAGTTGAAGAAGGCACAAAGAGAGGATTTGGAAGAAGATTGTTGCAACTCCATCAACATCTAGGTTTTCTTTATTTTGATTTCTTTTTAGAATAACTAATCAAATCTAGAAAATTTGCTAGGATCAAACTATTACTTCTCTTTCCTATCTTTGTTTGTGAATATATATATATATATATATATAAAAATTAGAATCAATCTATTATTGTTCTTACCATTCGTTGTTTTTCTAAACTAAATCTAGGATAAAAATTAATTTTAATTTTTATCTTTAAATCAATAAGTTCATTCTCATCTATTTTTATTTATAAAGAAATATTATTTCTTTAAATTAAATTATTGTTTTATTATTGTTAAAATAAAATATATCTAAATACATATGTTTTATAATATGGGTTTTTATATTAAAATTCTTAAAAAAAATTATTCCTTTGATTTAGCTAAGTCATAAATAAAATAGTTTTTTTTTAGTATAAATAAATTGAAAGAATTTTCAAAGGGGTATCAATTGGATAGATTAAAGAATAAATTATTTGATCTAATTAACAATCAAAGGATGGGCTCATACACTAAATGAATTCAAGTTATTCCATGAACTTCTTAATTTTAATAATGTTACCCTAAATTAGTAAGACAACAAATTAACTAACATCTATGATTGATGAAGATTTGGTCCAAACCACGGTTCTATGAGATAGTATTTAATTTTATTTAAAAAAATGGAAATGATTACTAGCTATTGTTGAATATAACAAATGAACTTAGAATATACTTCTCTTCTTCATAAAATGATGATAAACTATGAGTATGGTTATAGAAGATTTTAAAATAAAGGAATGACAACTTTTATATCTTATGACAACACTATAGCTTTATGACAATAATAACAATTCTATGATAACAATTATGACTATTAGACATTAAATTTTAAGTTTAAATTTATGTTTCATTAAATGAGAGATTCATTGTTTTACCAAATGGTAAGTAGTAAAATTGAATTCATGCAAACAAAATAAAAACTAACTTAAGGAATTAATAATATCTCTTTAATAAAAGTGCTTTCTTATTATGCCATAAACTTAACTCTTAGATTTATTGTTATTCTTCAAATAAACTTTCTCTCCATGTAATAAATTTATCTTCTTAAGATTCAAGGCTTATAGCACAAACATCATAGTTACGATTTAATAAATTTGCTATAAACTTAATTCTTCAACATCATGGTTATTCTTTAAATATGCAAGTAGATTCAATTCTTTTTAAAACAAGGTTGATTCATTTAATTACAACAAGGTCATAGTGAATATGTAATCATTAGAATGTTATCAAGAATAAACTTATGCAAATTAATGCAAACCTATTTTAGATAGATCATCAATCTTAAGGCATTAGTAATATAACTTATACAATTAAAATCAAGGCTCTTATTAAGACATTGTATTGATTTATCTATCTAAGATATTAGTGAAATAACTTATGCAATTAAAGTCCAATCTTCTTTAGTCATGCAATTCAATCAAAATTAATAAACCTTTTTCTTGAAACAATAGATTATGCCATTGAATTGGAAATTATTTATGCTATCTTAGATGGATATTTATCTCGAAAATATTATGCAATTTAAATCAAAAACTACTTACTCTATGACAGATTATGCAAATAGATTCAAATTTCTTTCCTAGGAAATACTAACATTGCAAAATAATTAGATTCATACCATCTATGAATTAGATCACCCATCTTGAAGAATTTAACTTTATGTTTAAATATTTTTATTTCATAAATGGATTTGACTATTCAATTCATTGTTACAAAAAATTTACTTTCATAGGATGTAAGTAGATGTAATACTTCTTTCTAGCAAATATACTTGAATAGATAGTTTTTTTATTTAGTAAGTTCATTTAATTTTACTTCCTTAGCAAGAAGGTATAAAGCTTTTATATTCCATTTGGTTTATGTGCACAAGCTACTTTTCTTATTATTGATAATGCATTTAATTTCTTCTTAGATAGAAAAATTAAATAAGAGGAGGAAAACATAAAAACCAGCAGCGTTCGGTATTAACGGTGCTCTGACTCACGTTTACGGGTAATGTCATCGCGCTTGAGTTACTGCACTTATAGCCTAATAAAGCTGCAACAACGGCGTTGTGGCATCATCCCTATAAATCGCCGGAGGAGTAATAAGGATCATTTTGGAGTTAAAATCCAAGGGGCGGGAAATCCCTCTTGGATCGATAATATAAAAAAAAGATAATACTATAATGGACTTACATCCGCTAGTGAAGACCATAGAAAACTCCAATAGGGTTTGGGCATGTGAATTGACTTTTTAATTCTTTTATCTTTTATTTAACGGGCAAGGGTGACGTGTCTTATAGGAATTTAGGACATAGATGAATTAGGAAACAAGCAAAAGATCACCATGAATCTTTATGCTTTATGCTGCCTTTATGTGGGTAGTAACCGAAGAGAAACTGTCTCGGGGCAAATGGCCCTAGAAAGGGTCTGCTGTGTGTTTTTGCACACACGCCCCACTTGGAGTAGGGACCCTCTTTTTTGGTGTCTTTGACCTTTGGTTCTATTGGATTTATTATTTTAGGTCTTGACATGTTGATCTTGCTGGCTTTGACCTTGCCTTGAGGTTTGAATTGATTGAAAGTGAGTTTTTGGCCAAGTCCGGGTTTTCCCTTGGATCTGGGATTTTCTAGCTCTGGCGGATTTTCCTGGGCCCTGGTTCCTTGTCCGTTTCTGGCGGGATTCTCTGATTCTGGGTTCCTGCCTTACTTCGGGATTTTCCGGTCCTGGCGGATTTTCCCGGATTTTGCCAAAATCTCGACCTTCCTCATTTCCCTGGTTTCTGCACTTCCGCGAAATCTGTGTTTCCGCGCATTCTGGGATTTTTCAAAATTCCGCTTGGGGCTCGGGTTTCTGGACTTGTCAGAAATGTCTTATCGCACATTAATGGTTGAGGTACCTTTGCTCAGGTGGGTATAAGGGTGGATTTAGGGCTTTTTCAATGCCATTCTAACTTCATTGCTCCCTTGCTGATTGCTCTGGCGATTGAGATTTCTGTTTGAAGCTTTGAGGATCAATCTTAATTTGTTTGCGTGAGGATTGCTTGAGTGTCAGTGTCGGTGTTTTTGTTGCTTGGATGTGTTTGCTGTGAAGGTCGCCTTTTCAAGCTTGAATTTCTTCCGCTTCGATCCATGGTATGTTATCATTGCCCTTCCGTTTTGCTTGTATGGTGATTGAGGGTTTTGCATTGGGTATTATTAGATTTGGGTCGGCCCTTGATTGATTTTGGTTTCATATTTATAGAGTCGGGGTTGACCCGTTTTTAGTTATGGAACCCTATTTCCCTTTGAGCTCTATTTATCCATGGGACGGCGTATGTATCCTTTAGAAGGGGGTCCTCGGTTAGATTGCTTGCTTTTTAGTGCGAAGTTTGATTTTGTGCGAAGTTAGGGCTTCCCTCGGTGTTCGGCCCAGAATGAAGGTTTCATTTTGCTTGAGCGATTTTTGTCCCTGTATCACGTTGACTTCCTGTCTTGCGATGATTCGAGTGCTTTAGGTAAATCCTTAGCCAATACTTTAAACCTTAAAGCTTGCTCTGGTTTTAATGGCAGAGATTTGATTATTCGATTTAGGGCACTATCGTTTTGATATGGGAATTTGTCCTTTGCAAGTTTCTGGGACTTTGGGATCCTTTGCGCTCTGAATTTTGTTGATTGCCGTCGTTCTGAGATCATTCGAGCTTAGGTGGGGAGGATCCCGTGGTCGTTTGAGTTTCGGGTCACGTTTCACCATTTTTTCAGGTTTTCGAGGTCGTCACGGAATTTCCTCGCTGTCAGATTTTCCCGATTAGGGCTTATTCCGCAGACTGGGGTTATTTCTGGAATATTCTAAGTTGTCCGCGAAAATCTGTTCCATCCGAATTTTTCTGGATTTCCTGTCTGATTGTGTCCTTTCAAATGTTTCGATGATAGGATTAATGGAACGGTTGTTTAATGCTTATTTCTTGTTGCCAATGAGTGAATTCAATGATTATCCTTTGTTTTTTCATCTGCACTAACGATTTATGTGACTAATAATGCTTTGGCAGCAGGAATCCGTCTAGGTCAGATTTCTCCAAAATTCTGCCCCGATGGTATTTTCCCGGTCTGTATGATTTTTCTGGACTATCTGATTTCTCTGGATCTCGAAGGATTAACATTTGGAAATGGATTTTGATTGATTTATATGATTTGTGCTAACCTTGTGGATTGGAATAGGCATAACAATTGAATACTAATGATGATTTTTGGATGTGCAGGCCGAGTCAAGCAAACCTGCTGCTGGAAAGTCTAAGGGTGGCGCAGGGGCTTCGTCCATCTCTGAGATAGGACGACTACGACTAGACATGAAGAACCAGCTTCCTGAGAGCAAAGTGTCTTCTATGTGGGCCGAAGTATTAGATACTAATGTTGGTGCTTGGCGATATGAGGAGTTCAAGCAAAGAACGACAGAGAAGGGCTTGTCCGCCTTGAGGCAAGGGATGATGAACTCCGGATTGGTACATGTGGCAGGGTTCCCTCCGGCAGTTCAGTGTTATGAATTAATCTTGGAATGTGCTAGACAATATGATTTTGATACACAGCGGGTGGTTAGCACCGAGGGAAGGGTCCTGGCCAACTTCAGTCCAGCCTCCATTGCACAGGCTTTCAGTATGCCAGATCTTCCTTCAGTTTGTGCCGTGAATATTGACACTGCCAGGACCTACTATGAGAACGAGCCAATCAAGGCTCAACAGATAATCAACTCGTGGCTAGAGAAGCCAAAATCCCATCATTCAAAGTTTCCCAAACAGCTGCACAGGGTAAAATTCAGGTCAGATGTATATGATGCCATCACACTTCTAAGCAGGGTGGCCGGATTGAGAAGTGCAGGGGTATTGGAGAATTGGATGGTCCATGTGATCACCAAAATTAGTCAAGGGACCAATTATCACTGGGCAGGGCTAATCAGTGCTGAGATTGACAGACAGTTGAGGAATGTCCTGGAGGCAAAGAAATTCACCATGTCCTCGTATGTAGTGTATGTGTTGGCCATCTCCTACCCCTACAAGGGTCTGAATCCGAGGGGAACAATTGTACAGAATATAATTTATGAGGTTTATCCGGAATTGCATCTGGGGCATAAGGATTATAGGAGGGCAAATGATGCATTCACGATGCATATTACCCAGACACTCCAGAATGCTGAGCACGTGAGATTATCCGATGGAGCTAAAGGACTAATCAAGAACTACGGAGCCTGGTTCATCCAGTTCCCTACCTTCACCTACCTTAGGATCGATGGATGCCCGGTTGCCCCTTACAGGTTGCCTTGGTATCCCACTGACCACATTGTGCTACTAGAAGTTGTAAGACAGATCTGTGAATTTGATGCAGTGGTGAAGAGGGAGAAGCACAAGACAGGCTTCGGAGGAGACTTCCCTCTTGGGATTGGTGTGGGAGAGATGTGCCCATCTATCCAATCAGCTCACACCGCAGGGGAGGAACTGGCCGCATATGGATTCTCCTTCCATTCGAAAAGAATGAATTTTGATATAACTAGAGAGGCTCAGAAGAAAGCTACCCGGGAGTATAGGCATAAGGAGGACTTAGAAGATTATTGGGTCAATCTCAAAGATGACCTTGAGGCGAGGAAGAAAAGATATTCTAGGTTGCCTGTGGAGGCCATTAGGCAATATAATGTTAAGCTGATCCCGGATCAACTTGATGATGACGGAAATCTGGTGCAGGACCACGCCTATGAGGCAGTGAAAGACAGGCCAACCGGAGATATTAACTGGAATGAAGATGAGATTACAGAACTGGAGGACCTGATGGCTTCTGTCATGAAATTCACCCTTTCTTGGGTAAAGCATAAAATCTGGGAGTTGGAGAATGCAAAGGTAGCTTGCACCTTTGAACTGATGGGAAATCTCAACCCCATGTTGACTTCTGAAGAATCCGGGGAAGATGACCCCAAAGGGAAAACAGCAAAAACTTCACCATTTAAGATAAAAGTCAGAGGTCCCAAGGGAGCTGAGCCTGAAACGAAGAGGAAACCTAAGGGGAAGCGAAGGTGGAAGACCCTAACAATCAGCAAGTCCTCTGATGAGGAGGAAATGGAGAAAGCTGAAGAGGAAGATGCTCATCCACCGCCTAAGAAAACTAGAACAACAAGGACTGCCAAGAAGAAAGATCAAGTTGCTTCAGAGGATGAACCTCCAATTGTCGATGTAGAGAGTTCCGGAGGGGAGAAAACCAAAGTCTACACAAGGAAATCAAGGACTCCCTCTCCCAAGGATGTTGCACAGCAGAGGGACTCCTCCCCAAAGCTACCAGTTGAAGAGCCACCAAAGTCTATTTCTCCACCGCCAAGCGCACTTGAACCGGAGAATCCGGATGAGCATGAAACTAGCGGGGAGGCATAACAGTTCAAGGAAGGAACACTTTTTGGTGAGGCGGCTGAGCTTGAGGTAGAAACAGAAGAAAGACACACTTCTCCGTTGGTGCAATATGAGGATTCCCCAGAAAGTGACAGAGGCTGCAGATCACCTGAGCTGGAAGAAAATATCCCTGCTAGGACTCCATCACCAGTACTTCCAGAATTAGGACTTGAAGAGCCTTACCAAGGTGAACAACTTCCGAAAAAAGAAGATGATAGGGCAACCGCAGAAGAAGAAAAAGTGACAAAAGAGCCGGAAGATGCCAGGACAGAAGAAATCCGGACTGACCCTGTAGCCCTGGACTGGCTAGAGAAAGAACTTGCAAGGAAGAAGTAGGTGATTGTTGAAGATACTCCCTTAGACTGGGATGAAATGTTATCTAAGATTGGTAAGGGAAAGAAGAAGAAAGATGCCAAGGTCATCTCCCGGGTGGAAAGGGATGAAGCATACAACAGGGTAGTCCACATTGCCACCCCTGCCGCAGATAAAATGAGGGAGGATATTACAAGCCATGATTATAATGTCCAGACTATCAACCTCGGGCCAGTCTCTATGGAGCAGGATATTGAGGAGTTTGAAGGATCCAGCACAGTAATTGTGGACAGGTTGAAGAAGGAGACCCAAACCAAACACGAACTCAAGAAGGAAAATGAACGGCTAAGGAGGTGTTTGGAGGAGGTTATGAAACCTTTGCAGTCCCTTCACCCTTCTTCATCTGCTACTCCCAGGTTTCTGCCTAAGGAGACTATCTCCGGAATCGAAAAGATGAAGGCCTCATCTCAGGCTGCAATAGATTGGCTGATGGATGTCCAGACCAAAGGAGATGATACGATTAAGGAGATCTTATCTGTGGGAAAGGATGCAGTCTGAGTGAAGCAGCTGTTAGAGCATATCCTGTCTCAGGATAAGGATGACATGGACCTCCTGTTGCAGAAATCGAAGGTTATCCTGGGACATGGCAAGGAGCAATTAGCTAAGGATGGAATCCTTCCTTCCTCCAGGTTGGATGAGCCGTGGGAATGGTTTGAGGCGCTGCAGATTAGGCAGAAGACATTGAAGAAAATACAGAAACGAAGAAGGTCAATTGACAGTGAGCTTACTGCAGTCTATGACGGATGCATTGCCTTCTTTGAGGTAATGACAGGGAGGAAGAAGATAGTTCCCAAATATCTGAGCTTGGAACAATTGAAAGAGTGGTTGCATGAAATTTATGCCATAGATTCTGATGGAGCTGTCACTGGCCACCTACTTGATGATGCAGCTACATACTTGGCGGTGATGGATAGATACATGGCCAGCAGGGAGGATTGGAACAAAATTGTTGAACGGTCCAATGAAGAAATAGATTCCATTAAATGCCGACTCGGGGTTTTGCCATTGCCACCTATTGCTGAGGTGGAGGGAATATTCTTGAAGGTCCAAGGGTCATCTGGGCAGAAGAAGGATAAAGGGAGTAGCAGTTAATGCTCATTTCGAGATTTGTGCTTCCCTATTATCATAGGGCATGCATTGGACCAGACTTCCTTGGGGACTGTGTCAAAGCCGACTTGGATGATGGCATTTAATGTGTGCCTTAGTTCATTTTTCCTTGGCTGACCTATTTTGGCAGATTTTTATTATTTTGTAAAAATGTTTGGCTGGGTCGACATATCTTGGGATTTGCTATTAATAGGAATTCTTGCCTCATTGTAAAGAGTTAGACATTAGCTAGACAGTAGTAGAGAAGTGAGAGCAATAGTTAGAGCATTTTCCTTAGAAGTAATATTCAGTTTCTTGAAGCAAATTCTGTATCAGAACAGTTGAATTGTTGTAGCATCTTGGTGATTAATACAATTGAAGACATTGTGGTTTTCCTGGTGCAATCTCTTGTGTTATTTCATCTTGCGTGGTTCTTTTGTTCTATCTTTCAAATTGCTTGGAAATCTAGGGTTTAGTATTTAGAAATAAATCAGTTTCAGTTGGATGTATGATGTTTATGATTTCATATTTGGAATGTTTGTAGCTATCTCTGGTCTATACTCCCAGTAACTATTTGATTGTAGTAGGCTGGTGAAGTCAACCTGGACCATATATATTTAATGTGCTTAAGTTCGATTGTAGATGCAAGTCTATGATTTGAAAATTTAAATACCTTAGAAGATTGCACCGTTCTTGTAAGATTGCATTGTGGGTCGATCAGGAACTGGTTAGTTGAGATAGGTCCATTCCAAATATTTTTTGTTTACATTGTTCATTCTAGGAGTAGTTTAGATTCTATTATATCCTCACACCCTTATCTTTTGCTATTTCTTTATCATTTGGTTAGATTTAGGATTTAAGATCATCATATTGTCATATCTGATAAGTTGAAAGATACAGTTTGCTTGTCGTAAGGTCCCTTTGTGAATACCAGCATTTTCACATAATTATCTGAGCTGTTTATGCACTGTTATGACCTAACACCCGAGAGACCTTGGGGTGATTTTCAGTAATTTATTGTTGAGAATAACCTTTCAAGAGAGATAGAATATTGCATTCTGTCTGAGTTGCTGTGCAGAAAACACCATCAATAGCTTGGTGCTAGAAGGAGGGCCTGAATGAGCACACTGGATCGTTTCTTGAATGCCATCTCTCCAGAGAGATACAGTAGGAATACCAGATCTACCACAGAAGAGGAAGATTTGCAAGAGTTACAGTTCTACGCTAGGTCAAGGAGGACCCGAGAAAGGGGAGAATCATCATCACCCATCCCCTCACCAACATCGTCCATATCTTCACATCCTGAGGTTGAGGCTATACCCATTCCTGAGGCCGTTCCTGTTCAACAGCATCAGCCTGTGATTAACCAACCACAACCGCCACCCCCAGTTTTACCAATGGCTTTCCTTGCCAATAACCTGTCGCCCCTATTCTTCCAAGCCTATAATGTTATGCCCAAAAACCTTGAGCACTTCTGTTCAAAATTTCATGCTAATGACCCAAACAGGACTGTTGAAGAACACCTAAGGATTTTTCAAACTTGTCTCAAAGATAGGGGAATAGTTCATGAGGACGTTGCCTGTAGGTTATTCCCTTATTCACTAGGAGAAGAAGCCTTTTACTGGTACAACCATCTCCCTGCCGGTTCAATCCTTAATTGGAATGATCTTGAAAAGACCTTTTTACAGAAATTCAGAATTCCCATCAGTGCCAATGAGCTATACCTGCAGTTCATCAAGGTTAAGAGAGAGGTTAATGAACCGATAGCCAGTTTCAATAATAGGTTCCACCGTGCATTCACCAGATTACAAGACCCATATGTTTTGGACGATGGTACTGCCCTGGGAGTATATTATGAAGCTCTGGATAGCCTAACAGCAACCTTTTTGAAATGGAGACCTAACCCTCTAGGTACCCTGACTGATGCTTATACAGAGGCTGTCAAGCTTAGTACAGATCTGAGACAACACCTGACTGGGCCATTACCTTCTCTGGGACCAGCTGTACATCCTAACCAGATTCAGGCAGTAAATCAGGCCCTCACCAATCATACCCCAATTATGAACCCAGTTCCCCAATTACCTATGGTACCACACCCTGGTCATCCCATGAACCAGATCTCTCCTATGACAAACTTCCCTCAACAACAAGTCAATCAGCCAATGTATCAGACACAGCCGAATAGCTTCCCTGCTTATCTACAGAATTCTGAGGTGTTGCATCAGTCTTTGGGATCCGCCACAATGCCTATTCCCCCTCAGAATAACCCGAACCAGATCCCTTACCAAGATCCCAATAGGGAGAGGATTGATGAAATGGCTGAGCAAATAAAGAAGTTAAATCTAGAGGTGACTTACTTAAGAAATCAGAACAGTCAACTGCAAGCTGCCCAGAAGGGAATGCAATCTAATCAGAACAGAGAGTTTTCACAAGGACAAAATTTCGACAGGGGACAGCGTAATGACAGAGGGTTCTATAATGACAGGGGATATAACTAGGATAGGGGTTACAACAATTACAAAGGTTTCAATAATGAAAGGAGGCAGAATTTTGATAGAGACCAAGGAAGTGGATCAAGATTTGATAAAAGGCTGCCACAAGGACAGAATAGAACTTGGAATACAGGCCCTAATAATGGAGGAGTTCCCACCCCATTGGATCAACCTGCCAATCAGATTGTTAATCAGTCTGCAAACCAACCAGTCAGCCAAGATAAGCCTCCTACTAGTGTGTACCTGGCTGAAGCGGCCTTATCAGGGTGGTGCAGACTCCACAAAATGAGCCAACATTCAGAATTGGAGTGTCCAGAGTTCCAAACTGCTGCCTCCATTTTTCAATATGAGGTAGAGAATAATGTGAATGGACAGGAGATGGTTCCTTCTAATTCCTATGATTCTCCTGTGCTAGTATTGAATCATGCTCCTTTTCCAACCAGCAATGAAAATGTGCCAGAAGAACCTGATTCCCAGGAAGTCGAAACAGATTAGATTTGTAATGGAGATGAGGTTGCTCAGCTATTCAATGAAGAAATGAATGACAATGGCCCCCTCGATTAGGAGGGAGCTTATGTTGAAGAAGTTCAGATGTTTCAGAGACAAGGATTGAGGGATATGCCTCATAGACATCCACAGCCTGGAGGACCTTTCACCACCTCCATTCCTCCCAACAACTTCAGTACCCCTCCATATCCTAATGCTAGTAACAATCTGTCCTATCCACATGTCTCCAAGCAGTACTTTTCGAAGGACAGACAGGTTCAAACTGAACCATAGAAGGAAAAGGTTGTTCAAGCTAGCAAGGATAAGGTGGAGGAACCATCTAAGGAAGTCTCTACTGATATGAGTGAGGAGC